>JAUZST010012086.1:0-11606 GCA_034779995.1 Parotocinclus haroldoi
CTCTCTCTCTGTCTCTCTCTGTCTCTCTCTCTCTCTGTCTCTCTCTCTCTCTGTCTCTCTCTGTCTCTCTCTCTCTCTCTGTCTCTCTCTCTGTCTCTCTCTCTCTCTCTGCTCTGGGTGAGATAAGGGCCTGGAGCTTAACATAATCCCTTCTTCCCAATTCTGAAAAAATAGCAGTAGCTCTACAGAGCGAGAGAATGAGACAAAACCGACTCACTGTTTTACATTCAGACTCTGCTTTATTACAGGGATGCATCAATACTGATACTGCGATAACAACGATCCGATACCGTCTGATACCGCTAACTGTGTTTCCATCTGACCATAACATCTCATTCCAGTCCTTAAGGAGCCACTTTGTTTAGCCACTCTTACCGTCGATGCTGACATGAGCTTTAGCTTTAGCTAGTCCGGACTTCTGGCAGCTTCCTGTTACTTTATTAATCACCATTTAGAAAATCGACCACCAACATGATTAATTAATCTTAATCTTGGCGAATCAAACACTCACACAGTTTCTCTGAACATTTATATAACATCATTTTAATGTCTTTTTTTATTTTCTGCTACAGGACATCTTGGTTTCTCTTTGCTAAATCGATACACAGCTCTGGTAGCTTCCCTTATTCCATTCAATAAATCCGAAGGTGTAAACCAGAGTGGAGGCTTTGAGTGAAACAGCGTGATGTGATGTGATGTGATGTAAACACGACATTCCTGCTGCATCTCATAAACAGATAGAAACCACAGAACAGAGGTAATAATAAAGGAGAGCTCGGCCTCGTCAGCACTTTCTGCACAAATCTCATTTCAGGTGGAAGAACGCCCAGACAAACTGCTGCTGCAGATCCAGATGATCGTCTGCTCTTTATTTCAGCTCCTGAAGCTTCTTCTCCTCATCTTTAATCCTGATGAGTTTAGTAAACTACATTACTGAGCCTTTCCCGAAACGAACACAGTACTTCAGCTAGGTTTCTAAACGTAAGATTATTATTATTATTATTATTATTATTATTAAGCAGATCTTAATTTAACATTTACATGCAGTTCTGCCTCAAAATAGATAAAGGGCGCGATTTTTACGTTAAAGAAAACCTCACTGACACGGCTGATCTACACACGGCCACAAAATATTAGCTAAGATGATATAAAAGCTCATCAAAATGCATTTTTGAGAACGAAACCCATCCTATAGCCAAAACAAAACAAAAAAAAAAAACTGATCTACCAGTACGGATGAACTTAAGTCTCTAAAAGTGTTTAATTTTATTCCAGGGTTTTAATCATTTCCTATAGGTGAAAACAAAATGTAACTTTTTTTTTAAAGGTTTTCCCTTGCCGCTGCCACCAATGGCTTGCTGGTAGTTTATTAATAAAGGTTTAGGGAAATAAGTTTTCTTTTTAGCCCTTGTTACAGCCCTGTGTTCGACACTGTGATTTCTAAAGAATAAAGCTCTGATATCAGATCAGTATGAGAGGGGAATAATTCCCTTAGTCGCCCATCGGCACGTGGGAGATTAGAAACACAAACAATATCCCTGAGCGTATACTGCATTTTAAAACCGAAAAAGGCTTTGGCTGCCTTTAGCCCCGCACTGCATTTCATTCAGGAGTTGCCAGATCCTACAAGAAAAAAGCCAAAACGAGCCATGAGGCTTAAGATAAGTGGGGCTGGCAACCGCTGGGTCACGCTCGCACAGACTGGGAAGGCCGACTGAAATCAGGCTTAAGGGGATCGTTACTTAATGCAGAAGTGTTGCAAGAGGAGCTGGGGGATTTTACCCCTATGAGGGCAGCCTGGGGGCCGGAGGGGGTAATAAGGCAATAAGATTTATAAACTTTGGAACACAGCAAGAACCAAGCTGCGATTAGACACCGACAAACTATTTCTAACCACAACCAGGAAAAACTGGGAGCTCTGCTGGAACCGTTCTGTGGTCAGATGAAAAACAGAGGGCTTAACCCTTCGAGGTCTCGGGTCACGCCCACGTTTTAGTCACGTCTTTAATCCCGACATAATAAATGAGATCATTCTCTAAACAGAGCACGTTCTGGTTCCTGTTTAGAGCAGGTAGAAACGGAGACAGCATCAGCTACTCATAGAAGATTTTTTTAAAAGGCACCACGTCAGAGTGGGCGTTACCCCAACGTTACCATGGCCGCAAACTTTTGTAAACGCAAAGAATATTTTCACCACAAACGATCCGACCTGATGCTTACAAGAAAGCGTCTAAACACAGCAACCGGTCAGGGTTGCCAGATCCAATGAGGGAAACGAGCCGAAAGGAAGCAAAATGGCTCAAAACAAGCAGCCTACTACAGTGCGAGAGAGAAAGTGCTTTACTGCTTTTAAAGTTACTAAAAATATAACGTATAATTGTCTTTTATTGACGCAGCCATACGAACTGCACCTTAAAATCTGCCCCCGAAATCTCTCAACGCACCAATATTAAAACGGCAAGCACCTTTATAGGTAATAAGACCAATACAGCTTAGATTAAGCAGACCTGGCAACCGTGACACGAACGACAGCCCCCAAAACTTGAACCCGGGCACAGTGTGTATTTTATTGCTTTAATGCCACTGTGGATGGGACAGTAATTGATGGCAGGGCCTGGTACACCCTTATGTTCGGTGGAGGATCTGTGGAACCTTCTCAGAAGCGATTTGAAATGCTCTATTGATCTGGAGGCTGTGGATTAATCCTGGATTTAGTAATCTTGTGGATGAATCCTGAAGCTGCTGCTGCTGCTGCTTTGATTGTGAGGAAATGAATAATTACAGAGGAACCCGAGCAGATACACAGATGACGTCCTGAGATCTTAAGCAGCATGAGATGTGGTGTAACCGAGATGCGGTCCAGCCCGAGGACGTGTTTATACCGAAACTAACCACAAACCGACTCCGATCTAACCCCGATCTAACCCCGCCCCCACCCAGCCCCGCCCTTTCATGCAGCTTACGTATTTCAGATCAGATCTTGAAAGAGACGAACCACAAACATGCGGGTGGAAACGAAACCAGAAACGTTTACGACATCTTTAACTCCGATCCCTCAAACCACTTCAGAGGGTCGGAGCCGCACCTCAGCCACACAAGAGGTCCGAAGCCACGCCCAGCACAACGCATTACATCAGAACCAACGACGTGTTGCCATCGGTTACTGCGATAAAGTTACAAAACGCACACACAAAGCTACACGACACGACACAGATGGAGCGCAGGATCGATTAGGGAAAAATAAAGTAATAGCAAGCTGAGATAAAAACAATAAATGATGATGAACGTATATAATGAAGGAATATAACGTGTAAAAATGTTTATGTTTATTTTAGTAATAAATTCGTTGATTTAGAATATTACTGAAACGGTCAGGTAAAGCTTTTTACAACAATCTAGCTACTAAAAATACTTCTTAGATTAAGATGAAGAATCCGATTTTCAGATTTTAATCTGTATTATTTGTTTTTGTGTTAGAAAGTAGACGTTATTTCAGATGGGGTGCCTAAACTTTTGCAGAAAGCAAGAACAGATTTAAATAATTGGATACAGTGTTTTTTTTTTTAGGATTTTATCTTTAATTAAACCATAAATTTTCTCTTTTTATAGTGTTTGTGGTTCTGAGAAAAATCCCTGTGCCGTATTATAAATATCTATCATAAATTGATATAAAATAATTGCTTTTTATTGTTTATCTCCATTTTTATACCTGGGGAACACATGGTTTAAGCCTGTTTTATTTTTTAATTTTAAAGGCTTTTGAGACAAAACACCTCAACAAATCTTTAAATAAGAAACCCAAACCTAAACAGCTGAGCAGCTGAATCCTCCACATCTAAACTAAAACTAAACACAAACAAGCTAAAAGCTAAAAGCTGCATAAGCAGGCTCTAATAAACCCCCGGAGTTTAAAGCAGGATCACGTGTTAAAAACAAAAAGGCAAATTTTCTCACCTCAGTTTGAGTCCAGTTCCTCTTTACTAATCCTCCTCTTAGAATGCTAGTTTATTAGCAGTTAGCATGCTAGCTGCTAGTATGTGAGTTAGGTGGCTTTTTACCTGCCTGGATTAAATCCAGATTATTACTAAACAGGTTTATGATCCTTCTAATAATGGCTCTGTTTTAATCCAGTTAAATTAATTAATTCATTATTATTATTTTTATTAATGATAATAATAATATACTGCTCACAAAAGTTACAATTAAAATGTAAAATTATTATATTATATTATAAATTATCAAATTAATTAAAAAATATATTTCAAAATGAAACATTCCCTATTATATTTGGTCATTGTTTATAATAGTAATAAATCATTTAATTTTTCACATAATCAATGTATAACAAGATATATTAAAGTCATTCATATAATATTGTCATTTGTTAAATATTGAAAATTATAATTATTATTAATAATAATAATACTCATAATAGTAATAAGTATAATTATCTTACTATTACTATTATTATGCATGTTAACTAAGTAAATATTATTATACATATCAAATAAGAATTATTAATTATTATTATTATTTTACATATTAAATAATTATTATTCATTAGTATTATTAGTAGTTGTATTATTATTAGTATTATTATTATTCATACTATGATTATTTTTAATATACATATTTAATAATTATAATGATCATAATAATCTTAATAATGATAATAATAATTATTATTATTGTTATTATTATTTTATGCATTTAATTTTTTTTGTATTTATTATTATTATTATTATTATTTAATTTATTTATTTTTATTATTATTATTTAATTTATTTATTATAATTATTCATATTATGATTATTTTTATTATACATATTTAATAATTATAATGATCATAATCACTATTATTATTATTGTTATCCTTGTTTTTTATTATCACTATTATTACTATTGTTATTATTATTATTATTATTGTTGTTGTTGTTATTATTATTATTATTATTATTATTATTATTATACATATGAATTTGTCTCTCTGTATTATTCTTTTTCTTTCTTTCATTCTTTCTTTCTTTTTTCTGTCATTCTGTTTTATTTTTAGTAACACACTACCCCTGCTGATGTTTTTGTATCATTAGCAGTTTTCGATCTTATAATGTACAATCAGAGGCCACTTTATTAGGTACACTTCTTTAGCTGCTCGTTAACAGAACCTCGTTAGCATTTATTAGACGTGATCGAGACGAGCTGCTGAATGAAAGTGAGGTTAGAATTGGATAATTTATGGGAGATTGGTGGTTGGTGCTAGACGGGTACCTGAGGTTAGAATTTACGCTGCGATATTGGAGAGCTGTGTTTGATGTCGATGCTGCAGGGCGGCGCTGTTGCTTAATTACGGCTGCGTGCCTGCTGCTGATTACACAGGTGAATGTTTGTGGTTTTGGCAGAACAGATCTCAGAGAGAGAGAGAGAGAGAGAGAGAGCATCATTTAGAGAAACAAACAACAAACAGAGCTGCATCACGTCATTTATCTCTATTACCTTCACCACATCTTAAAAGCTGTGTGCCCGCCTGTACCCGCTGTGCCAGGAGCTCTTTGTACGGCCTCTAGCCCGCCTGAAGACTAAAGCGTAAACCGAGCTTCATTCACTCTCCCTGTCTGTCTCTGACGCTCTCAATACGTTCCTTTATTCTCCGGATATAACCGGACGTCTCTCACACCGATCAGTTACCGGCAGACAGCTCGGGTCAAAGGTCGGCAAAACAAAGCGAGAGTCTGGAACGTGAGAAAAATAACCGAGTCATTTTATAACCAAGCGATTCCCTGATTCAGCCACTGACTCGCTAAGCTAAACGATTCGCTGATTTAACGCCGGACAGACTGGACTGAATCAGTGAACTGGATCAGTTGAATCGAATGACTCATTCAAAGGCACCCCGACAATCATTCAAAAGAAAGGGAATCATTTAGCAAACGGCTCTTTCTCGGGTTGGGTCTCTTGCTCCTCTGTTAGAGTCAGTGAGTCGTTTTGGTTCTGAATGAATCTGACTCGTCTGCTAATCATTGGGCTCTGTTTGTGTGACTGTTTGATTCAGTGAATCACTTGTACGGTAATGAAATGATTCACTGCTCTCATTTGAATCAGCGAGTCGTTTGTCTGCTTGAGCCGTGGAATTTCACAGGAGGGAAAAGTCGTTAGAACAGTCTCTGTTCTTAATTGCGCGGGTCGTTTTCCGTCTCCGGTCGTCTTTGCGTTTGTCGTTTATGAAAGTAAAAGAAAGCTCAACAAAAGAATGAATAATAAAAAGCGGCATTAAAACAGATAAGAAAAGCGGCAGGCATTATTTTCAGGTTTCCGTCAGCACCGCGCTCTAAACGGGCCAGGACGGCAGAACCGAGCGTTTATCATGAGTTATGGTTCCGTCCAAACCGCCAGCATCCAAATGATGACTGATTACGGCGCTAATCTGCTTAGCCATTACAGACGCCATAAAGCGGCACCGCCGTTCCTCGCTGAAACGTTCAGGAGATTCAGATGGTAGTGTAACTCAATTACCACACACACACACACACACACACACAGAGTGCTGATCAGGGACTGGCGTTGGACGCTCAGATCAGAGACCAGATGTCCTGCACAGCTCTATCAAATTAGCCAGTCTAAATACGAGGACATTAGGCCGCTCGTCAGGAAGTCTGATTAATTTGTACGCGGCATAACGAAGCGCGTTCACGTGTTCCTGCCCCGGACTTTGATCGATGAGCCGTCGCTAATGGGGCGTCGTCACACCGCCTGAGATTGATCGTTACCAAACGATTTAGTACAATAACCTCAAAGTGAAACCGATCCATCATTAGAACCACCTCGATTCACGTCTCAGCGTCCCCGAACGCCGCCGCCCTCTCGTTTCTCTCCCCCTCCCTTCTATAAAAGCGCCGTTTAGCGGATTTAAACAATAACGTGCGTAGCTACGGATCTGATCGAATCCCCGGCAGATATCACTTTATTTCATGGATAAGAAACCTGCATTTCAGGCCTGCAAACACAATCCAAAAGAGTTTCAAAAGAGCTCAAATATACAGCATCCAGGAAAGGGTTTGAGGAGTACGGACGATCAGGGGAACTCCCTCCAGTCTATCATTAAACGTTTAGAAACGATGTTCCTCTAATAAAGATCAGAAGGGATTTACTGTCGATGTTTCTCCCTCTACAGACCATAATAATCATTAAACCGTTCCGAAACTAGACTGAAGAGGGGTGATCTCTCTCCCCTCCCTCAGAAGCGTCGTTGATCAGTATCTGATAGGAGCACACTTGTGGGCACATCTATGTGGGCACTGAAGGGTTAAGAGAGCATCCGATCACCTAATGGCACTCTTAAACAATGCATGGCATCCTGGGCACGTATGAATAAATAAATGGCCTGAATATTTCACCCTCACACGTCTTACAGAGTGCACCTTTTGTTTTTGGAGTTCTGCTTCGGCTCCCAATCCGTCCCTGTCGCGTCCTCTAGGCTTTTCCTGACTCAGAGTTTGAATAAAACATCAGAGAGTCGAGCCAGCTGCTCGAGAGCATGGCATAGTGGACTGAAGGAGAGATGAAAACGATGATTAGAAAAATGACCGGCATATAAACGGCCCTGGAGCAAAGTCAGCTCAGAGTTCGTCAGGAACGTCTTCCTTCCAATAGCAATAAGAATAAAAATCAAAATACCGCAGCTGGGCCGAGGGCCGGCCCTGCAGGGGGCGAGCTCTTAAGAACGCACAGCTTTTGTCTTACAGGAGCGATGGGAGAGAAACAGAATTCTTAGCTGCACTTACCGTCTAAGATGGACGTGTTTGTGAAGGACGAACGTTAAAACTCATGTTATCCGGCTCGGTTTGCACCGGCTGGGACCGCACATGGAACAAAGGAGCTCGTTTGTGATTGGACAGATAACCTCACCGATTAAAAGCTGCAGAGGAACATAAAAACATAAAAACAGAGGCAGAGTTCAAGCAATAAAAGAGCTTCGGGAACCTCCTGTACACATTTATTAGAGATTTAAATTACAGCCGGCAAAAGTCTGTGCATCCCGGATCCAAAGAATTTAATAAAAAAAAAGCACGAAAAATGGAATGATCAAATTATAAAAATGGAAGAGATTTCAAATATATATATATTAAGATGAAGAGAAAAAAGAAATGATGATTAAACAGATCCAAAAAGATGACAAAAAAGAAAAAATGCAAAAGATTTCTAAAAATTATACAGTCAGTGATAGATTAAAAATATATAAATATATATATATAATAGATAAGTATATTTTAAAATAGATTATATGTTTTTTAATTATACAGTTATTATTAAAGTTCATTAACAGTGATAGAAATAAAATGTAAGACAAACTTAAAAAAATTATTAAATGATTAAAAAGTAAAAAATATGTAAAAACAATATTAGAAATGAGATAAATAACAGAAAGAAGGTGAACATTATATTTTATAAGAAAGAAAGAAAAATGAAAAAAAGAAAAAGAAGGAAAGAAGCAATTAAAAATATTCATAATAATAAATTTTTATGAACAAATTTTAAAAAAAAGAACATTAATGAACGAACAACCATAGAAGAAAAGACGATAGTAAAAAACGAAAGAAATATTATTAAATGATTCATTTTTTTATTAAATATTTATATTAACAAAAGTTCAGCTGGAAAAAAAGCAAAGGAAAAATAAAGAAAGAAAAAGAGAATTAAAGGAAGAATGCCAAAAATAAAAACAACAGAAAAGAAAAACAGGAAGAAAAATGAAGGAATGTTTTATTTATATTATACTGATTATAAACAAAAGAAGAGGGGAAAACTCAAAGAGACAAAAAATAAAATTATTCAATGGAAAAATATAAAAATGAATCCAAACATAAAAAGGTCGGTTGTTTAATTGTTTATTTGTTTTGTGTTATCAGTTATATATAAATATTTTTTAAGCAGGAAGAGAGCGAGGCTCCATTATTGGTTTAGGGAAGTGTTAATTAGTGTTTTAGTAATTAGGCTCTGGAGTAATTAGCGTTATTATCGATGTGTAATGGAGGCTCATTTTTGGGACTCAGGATACGAGCTTAATAAAGGGCAGGATTTAGACTCGGCCCGGTCCCGGGTACTCAGAGGGGGCAGAAAATTACGATTTAGAATAAAAGCATAAATACCAAATCCATTTCCATTAAGAGCGAGATTCAGAAATAGATCACCGAGGGAGGAACACGTCGACCCGTGTGCTCCCCCATGTCCGGTCCGGCCCCGGGGAGCGGGGGGATAATTTTACAGTCATAAGTTGTAAAGTTCAGTTTAAACTCTCTGCAGGGGGCGAGGATTTCTACTATAGGAACTACTATAGGAACCAAAAGTCTGAGGACGCCTAACATCTCACCATCACAATCATAAACATGAAGGTCACCTTCACTATAGGAAACAGGAAGGACAATAATGTACCGCAAAAAGAAGCTAAAAAAGGAAAGAAATCGTAGGGAAAAAAACGAAACAGAACTGAAAAATGAAAAAGAAAGGAGAAATAAATCAACGAAGAAAAAAAAAACATTTTTTAAAAAAGGACCAAAAAAGGTTCTTAGTTCATAGTTCCTCTTTGAGGTTCCTAGGTGCAAATGTTTTTTGGATTCCGGTGTCCTGGTTCCTGTTCCTGATACCACGTTTCTAGTTCCTAGTTCTGGAGATGGGTTAGGATTAGGTTGTTCTGATTCTTAGTTCCTTGTTACAGGCTCCTGTTTTTTGGTTCCTGTAGTGTTTATCTATGATTTATCTGTGATTACTGTGACAGCACGACATGACCCTGAGTGGGCCCTGAAATTAGAGGACCCTGAGAGGGTCCAGAGAAAGTCCCAGAAGGTCCGGTTATTGATTTTAACAGAACAGGGAATTTCATCTCTTGGTGGATTTAAGATCTTTAGGGGCAACAAATCATAAAAATGGAGAACAGATGTGATTGATTTTTGCAAAGGGTGTGTGTGTGTGTGTGTGTGTGTGTGTGTGTGTGTGTGTGTGTGTGTGTGTGTGTGTGTGTGTGTGTGTGTGTGTGTCAGATGAATGGAGGTGGGACAGATAAATGGCCGCTGGTTTAGCAGAACTGCCCCCTCGGCACCTTTTGCCGCTGTCGTTCTTCAGGCTCGGATCGAATCGATACTCTCCGTAATTCTGCCGCTCGGTTTTGGGTTAATGGAGTCGCTCTGCTGTCTGACGGAGAGAAAGTGGAGACTCTGACCAGGATAAACGAGACCAGAGATCAAAGCCGTGTGAGAAACGCACCATCAACAACCTGCACCAAAAATATAGAGACGCTTATTCCAATAAACAGTAGGGAAGAACTTTTACTCCACTTGTTTGCATTCCTGCTGCAGAAACACAGACCAGAAATAATATGTACACTTGTATAAATATAGAATAATTAGGAGGAACTTTCCTGGTTCCTGCTTCTTATTTCCCCTAGTCTGTAGTCCCTGTAGACCCACTTTTTCTTGCTTTATTGTTCCCACATCTGAACGTCTTCTCTTTCTACAGTCAACTTTCAGCTCGTGTTTCTAGCTCCTAGTTCCTGTTCCTTATTCACTAGTTCTCATTTCTTAACCGCAGGTCCTAGTTCCTGTTTTGCTATTTGCAGTTTCTGCCACCCAGCCCATAGTTCCTGTTCTTTAGACTATTTTTTAGATTCTTGTCCTTGGTTCCTGTTCCAAGGTACTAGTTTCTGGGTCTTAGGTTCCTAGGTCTAGATATTTTCTATTTCTATATCCTAGTTCTTGGTTCCTATTTTCCAGTTCCTAATTTCAGTTTCTTATTCACAGATTACCTGGTTCCTATTCTCATCACTCTACAGTATCTATTTCTCACCCTTAGTTCCTGGTTACCTTTTAATGATCTATTATTCTCACGTCCTAATTTCCTGTTCCCATAATTCCTCTTTCTGATTTCTACATTTAACTTTCTCATGATTTAGGCCTTATGTCTAGTTCCTGTTTCTTAGCCACTAGTTAGTTCCTAGTTCTTACTTCTTCAAAACTGGTCCCAATTCCTTGTTTCTGTCCTAATTTGGTTCTCGTCTCTCATATCTGTCTCATGTTCACACTGTCGCCGTTTCTGTGTTTCTGTCACCCAGTTCTTAGTTCCTGTTCTTTAGCTCATTGTTCCTGGTTCATATAGTTCCTGTTCATATCAGTCTTATTTGATTTCTTGACCCTAGTTCCTGTTCTTAGTAACCCTAGTTTAATTCCTAGCTCCTTTTTCTTTCTGGTTCTTATGCTCCTAGTTCCTAGTTCCTATGTCGCAGTTTCTAATAACTGTGCACTAGTTCCTTATTCCTATCATTCCCATTTCTTATAACCATGTCCTAGTTCCTACTTTTTTTTTTTATTCCATGTGTCCTTTGTCCCTCTTCCCGACTGTTAGGAACAAGTTCCAAGGTTCTAAGTTTCAGTTCCTTATTTTCATTTACGTTCTTAGTTCCTGTTCTTTAGCTCTTAGTCTCCACATTCTTAGACTTAATCCTGGTTTTTTTTTAACTGCCGTGTAGCATGTGTGTGTGTGTGTGTGTGTGTGTCTGTCTGTCTGTGTCTGTCTGTCTGTCTTTGTGTGTGTGTGTGTGTGTGTGGGTCTGTCTCTGTGTG
>JAUZST010012087.1:0-11606 GCA_034779995.1 Parotocinclus haroldoi
TTTTTTATCTATAAAACAGTGTGATTGGGTTATATATGGATTCCATACTAGTCAGGGTTGTTTCTGTACCCTTCGATAGCTCAGTTGGTAGAGCGGAGGACTGTAGTGGATTATAGTGCTGGCATCCTTAGGTCGCTGGTTCGAATCCGGCTCGAAGGAGTTCATTTTTACAGTTATAACATTCAGCAGAAACCCTGCATTGTAGTCTTTTAGTAAACAAATCAACTCGTATAAAATCTATGCTTGGAAGGTTATAAACATAAAATCCATAGATGCTTGGTGGGATTTAGGTCAGGCTTGATGTGTGATTCAGGAGCATAGTGTTCAGTATCTCACAGATCTAACAGAGCAGCAAAAAATGATTGAGTCCCTAAACTAAAACTCTGTTTTAGTAGAGCAGTGTGTTTAAACTTACATATGGAGTCAATAACTTGCAGTCATTAATTAGTGATTAATTAGAACCAATAAATATTTTGTCCATGCAAAGATCACTATATATTATTGAGTGGACAGTATAAGCTTTTATATATGGAGTCCATACTGGTTAGACTTTCTTTTTCTGTAACCTTTGATAGCTCAGTTGGTAGAGCGGAGGACTGTAGTGGTTCATAGTGCTGGAATCCTTAGGTCGCTGGTTCAAATCCGGCTCAAAGGAGTTTTTAGCTTGACAGTTCTTTGTGCTTCGCTAAATAACTTACAGACACATCATCTAACCAAAACACTATTGGTTGTTGATATAGATAATTTAATAGTCCTCGCTTGTGTGCTGTAAAAACACATTCATCTTAAGTAACCATTTGACAAGGGTTACAGACGCTAACCCACCTCAACCCATCTCAGCTTTTTCAAGAGACCAGCTGACTCAATGCACATGCTTTAAATGTTGGAGGAAACCAAACCCAAAGAATACTAATGTGGGCATGGGTAGAAACTCCATCCATGCTGCACCCGCATCAGGAAACCATATTTATCTTTTAAACTGTATGTTAAGTGTATTTCATTTAGAAATACTTTGCTTAAATTAAACTTATTATCAGTAACAAAATGCATGAATGTTATTACAATACATTATACACCAAGTTGTGTTTTTGTAACGAGTTTGAATGTATATAATTACAAGAATATCATTGTTTTGAATTCTCCCTTTCTATTGCCCTTTCCCTGGTCAGAGCCAGGAATGTACCCTAAAGAACACGATACAGGTTTATCAGTTATGGGAACATAATAAAATATATATTTTTTACTTTGAGGTGTTTAGTTTTTAGTGCATGAGTGTTTTTTTCCGCTTTCAACATGCTAAGATCTGAACGTTTGATTAGTAAGTATAAAGAAGTATAGACATGATATTTCGTTTGAGTTTTAATTGAATTCAAGTGTTTATGTTATAGAAAAATGTGGATATTGCTTTCATACAGTTTTTTTTATTTCTTGCTTTCAATTTCAGTTGGAGCTTTTACTGCGATTAATACAGGTGATTGTTCATGTGCTGTTTGCGCCCTCTACTGGCAACAGCATGGAACTGGGGTTTAAACGAAACCGTCAGCCGGCAAACATTCGGGATGTTTGCGTTGACAGCTGTTTTTATTATTTGTACTATAAAAGCTATTTATGGGAAACAGAAAAACGATTTAATATACAAAATTCGGCTGGCAACTACAATATTTTTTAGTGTTAGGGAAACGGAGCATATGTAATAAGCAGGAGTATCGAGCTTAAACTATCTTAGGAAAGAATCTGAGATAATCGATTATTTATATTAGAAACGTGGTGTATGTGCTTCAGTGAAAACATAATACAGTCTAGCAGTCGTGTCAATTTGTTTTACATATCCTTCGATAGCTCAGTTGGTAGAGCGGAGGACTGTAGTGGATCAGTGCTGGTATCCTTAGGTCGCTGGTTCGAATCTGGCTCGAAGGATGGATTTTTTGTTTCATGGCGTTGATTTGCTGGTGTTCATTAAAAAGTTTTAACCGTAGTTTGAATCAAACTAATGCACTCGAACTTTGTTCATTGAAAAATGAATTTGCAAACAAATTTCTTACTAAAGTTCTTACTAAATTCCAGTGAACGTTTGAAGATCTTATCCAGTGTGATCTGATACCTTCTCTTGACTGACTGCACTTGAACAAAATCAAGAAAGTGGTGGGGGTGTTCACCTCCCGCTGGTTTTGCTCTTGTCAACACAACGTTTTGGATTTCCTGACCTTTGATAAAAGCATCAATTCTCCCGGGGATCCCAAAAATCCTCCCATATCTTGCTGACCCGCTTTACATCCGCTCTAAGTGGCGACTTGTGGCTTCTTGTTCTTATTCGCTCACATTCTTTGGTGCGATTAAGTGGACCTTCAGATGACCACTATGTGGCTTGTCATCCACAGTCCTTGTTTCGGTAACAAACAACAAAAGTTTTAACCTTTCTGTTTTGATAGCTTCTGAATAACGAGAGATATTGGAAATCCTTTAATTGCAGCAGTTGGTTTCCGAGACAATTCTAATTTACTTTGATATGCTACATGATCACCTTCTCATTGGAAAAAAAAACTTGCCCTTGATTCTATATGGAGGCTTTCAGGTTGGCAGCCTTGTTCCAGATATTGATTAAAAGATAGGCCTCGTCACCCATTACTTGCTGGGGTATGTTATTTTTTACTTTGTTTCTGAAATAAGTTCTAGTTTTATTCATTTTTACACCCGTTTAATCCAAATCAGGTTATATAATAAAATGTAAAGTGTGGTTGTATGTGCAGTTCGAATTAATTATTTTTGTACCCTTGGGTAGCTCCATTGGTGGAGCCACGAATTGTAGTGGTGAATGTTGGCATCCTTAGTTTGCCAGCTTGAAGGAAGCAAATTTTCTTTGTTTATTTTGATAATAAGAACTGCAATACCCACAGAAATCCCACATTGTAATAGGGAGAGACATCACACATTCATAATCAACACCAGGAATCAAACCAGAGTTCAAAAGTGCTGTGAATCAATAGTGCTAACCCCACTCTGCCACCTTATGCAGTTAGTACATTAGAAACATAATGTGCAAGCTGTTTTCTCATGTTCCAGGAAATATAAGTAGTACAGGGTACTACCAGTTCAAGTTATAGTAAATGGCACTCTATTTCAGAACTCTAAATGATATGCGGTTACATATTCCTTATTATTTATTTGTTTATATTAAACATACAATATGCCTTACCTAATCGCTTAAATGTAGTATCTTTGTTGTAGAACTTTTATACCTTTCAGGACTGGAATGATTGTACATAATTTTTGTAATTTTGACACAAAATTCTTCTCAATCGGACAATAAAACTAACGCATACATACAGAAACCAGCCTTATTTATTTAACGTCAGGTTGTTTCAGTGGCATTTGGCATCCATTTAAAAGTATGGGACAAATATGACCCTTGATCCTTAAAGAGTTAACTGTATATTTAATGTATGATTATAAACTATATGAAAATATGTTTTTTAAATACTGTACTTAATTCAACTTAATTGCTAAATTTTGCAAATGGCCAGGTTATTTCTGTTAAAAGCTGTTTCTACTGTTTCTTCTATAAAAGCTATTTCTGTTTAATTATATTGCTATTTAAATATATAACTTATATTCAGCTTGTAACTAGAAATACCTCCTTTGATATTGGTGTATAGTTTGTCATATCAGAGAAAGATAATGCAAATGCCGTGCTATTCTTTCAGTGGCGGGTATTGAGCAGCTAAAATCATATCATATCATATCATATCATATCATATATCATATCATATCATTTTTTATAATTATAAGAAAGTGAGTAGCTCCAAGCAGCTTGATGAGTTAAACAATATTTTATGGTATTTTAGTTCGTATGATACGTGCAGAATACCTAACGCTGTCCTTCCTGCATTTTTAAACATATCATGCCTTTTGATAGCTCAGTTGGTAGAGCGGAGGACTGTAGTGTGTAATAGTGCTGGGATCCTTCGGTCGCTGGTTCGAATCTGGCTCGAAAGAAGGTTGTTTTTTTCTTTCACCACGTTGATGTAAGTTTAAATCTTAGTTTGGATGAAACCAATGCAATTATTACTGCAGTCCTTAATATAAGTAGTCATCTGTCTTGTATCCAAACATAGAAAAAGTGTTATCCCAGTGTGATATTACTGAATACTTGACCTTCTATCTTCAAATCCCATCATAAATGCTTGATGGCATTTAGGTCAGGTGACAAAAGTCAGTTAAAGTTAGATTCACTCAGTTAATTGTGCTGATTATATGATTTGTACTTTAAAAAACCGTTATAATACAAGAAACTGAAACTAATCTCTGCCTCACTCAGGACTCCCCTCATGATGGCCTGCACCCGTAGAAACCTTCGGGTAATAAGATTGCTTCTGGACAATGGGGCTGACCCAACTCTGTGTAATAAAGATGGATGGAACTCGTTTCACATCGCGTGCAGAGAGGGAGATCCGGCTGTGATTGAGCACCTTTTGTTCACCAGGCCAGAGGTCTGGAAGACAGACAGCAAGACCCGCCGGACTCCGCTACACACTGCTGGTATTGTGGTAGCAAGTAACCCAGTCTGGATTTATTAAAGCGTATAACGGAGTCTGAGATTTAATTTAAGAGTGTTTTTTTTCAATTACAAAGAGAATCATGCAAAACACGGTCCAAAAGAGTTTACACCTCCACAGTCAACTAACCATAACCATACACACTGCTCACAAAAATTAGGGAATATTTCAAAATGAATATGAAGAAGGATCCATTAAAAACCGCTGGGCAATCTGATCCTGCCCATGCCCCATAACGGTCAGTGTGTTTTGGTAGTCTTGGGTGACCATACATCCTACTGAACAAGCAATGTGGTGCAGTCTCATCCAGTTTAACATGCTTCTGTTCACCCCCACAAATATATCCCTTGCTACTCAGTTGAGTTTGTATCTCATTTCCATAATCAAACAACATTCTTTGACTTTTCATTTGCTTTTCTGATGATCCTATTTAATGAAATAAAATCACATTCTTCTTTTTCATCACTTCATATTCATTTTGCAATATACCCTAATTTTTGTGAGCAGTGTGTATTTATAAATTGCATTTTACATTTCATCAATCAAGATCAATCACATTTTTCCTCTTGTAATGGATATTTAAATGTAATATCACTGACTTATTGTAGGTTTAATATATTATTTAAATTGCAGTTTTATAGCATCTTTTGATTATTATCACAAACTAGATTTCATCTGATATAAAATACCCGTGCTGGAGAATTGTTTTCCACTAGCCAACATCTAAAACTCCATGACAATAACAACTTGTAAAGGTAAAGCACCTTTTATTCTTGCCAACACGTTTCTATTGCCACCTAGTGGTTAATGTCAGTACAACATATACTTAAATATTCGGCCTGTTGAAAATCCCAGTAGATCAACTCCTCAAGCACCAACAATCATGCCATGTTTAAAGTCACTTAAATCACCTTTCCTTCCCATTCTGAAGCTCGACAGCAGATAATTTCTGCCAATAAATATTCCATAATAAATATGAGTTTCTGCCATGTAATTACATTATTAGATATTTGCATTAGCGAGCAGTTGGACAGGTGTACCTAATAAAGTGACCAGTGTGTGTATATCAGCATATAAGCAGTTTGTTTTTGTCGCATGAGCATGTACAGTGTGTAAATCAGTACAGCTGAACAGTATGTCAAACAATCAATTTTAAAGCAATGTTAAATATACAAATATGCAACATAATGTATTTATTTGCTTATTTATACCTCTGCTTTCTAGCTATGCATGGCTGTCTGGAAGTTGTCAAGATTCTTGTTGAGAGGCGAGTACTGTTTTTATGGTGGAAGATGCTACCGCTGCAACAAGATCCATGGGATTCCTGTCGTCATTCCTGTTGTCATGAAAAGCAAGCAATGATTCAGGGTGTCATACCCAAGCTTTGTTACCTTCAGTAAATCAAAATTTAAACATACTAATTCATCAGAGAGAGAATTTATACCCTGTGCAGTCAGTTACTTAAAGGCTTGTTTGGACAGATAATTACAGTATTTTGATTATTTTGCCCATTCTTCCTTTTGGGCATATTAAAGTCTTTTAAAACGTGCTTCCTTTAGAGACCATTTATTACTTCTAAATTTGAGGTTTAATAAACCTAAATTGACTAGTAAACCAAACACCGTTCAGTTTTTATTCACTGTGTAAATCAAAGGAATAAATGAGCAGCTAGTGGCAAGAGTCGTTCTTCTTTGTTCACACACCCAATCCTCGTGTGATCCGACCCTTTGATTTGTTTTCTTTTTAGGGGGATTATGGTGGTTGATTATTCTGTTTCCATCAGACTAGCAAAAAGAGTAGTGTCTGGTTGTTAAAACAAACAGACAACCACCTTGCCTCTCTCAGTTTAATGGCGCGCCCCTCTCAAAGCACGCAACTGTTCAAAATGTATTTGAGTCTGTCATAGAAGCACATCTAGCAAACAGTGATCGCTCACCAAGAGGTACACTACCCAAAAGTAGCCCATGGGAGGTTTTGAATATGCAGTTGGAAGAAGCACTTTTACTAAATGTTCTGGCGAGACCTAGTGTCTAATCAGACTACATTTGTACGTGTACATAAATGCCCGAGACATAATTGCATGTCGAGTTTTGTACCAATAGGACATTTTTATCTGGGTGCTTTTTTATTTTATGTCAGTGAGTATACAATGTTTACAACTATGCTTTCCATGCTACATAATACTCAGGTGTGATTATAAACCCGATGAGAAGGACAGCTGTGGGGTTACTCCATTTATGGATGCTGTGAGACTCGGACAGCTGGATGTTGCCAGGCTTCTACTCGAGAAACACAAAGTAAGCCAAAGACAAAGGTCAAATAGGAACTGTTTTGTGAGATACCATTGCTAAAATAAATCAAATAAAAATATATAACAAATCAGTACATGTGTTTATTTTATCAAAACAGTCCTCCCCCACTACCACAGATGTTTTGGGGGCACAGCCTATTCACCAGGCTTCTGTGACAGCTCAAGATGAAGCACTATGCTACCTTGTTCGGGAACTCAGTGTTGATGTGTCTGCAACGGCAACAAATCTGGAGCTCACAGCCTTGCACTATGCTGCCAAGGTTAGGTTTGTTCAGAATTTAAGAGATTATTATTAAGGTTTGGCACGCTGGAAAGAATTTTGCTACCAAATTAGTTTGCTTAACAAGCTATTTTTGCCAGGTCACATGTTTTTTGTAAGTAAATAACAATTCCTCTAGCCTGGACTTAATATGTAAACAATGACATGACTGGACTATGAACCAACCTGCACTACAGCTAAAACCTATTATGCATTTAAATTGTAAATCGGATAGTCTTTTCTAATGTAAACACTCTCATTGTCTGGTATTTATTTCCAGGAGGGTCACGCGAACACCATAAAAACCTTGCTACAACTGGGCGCTGATCTTCATGCAAGAGATAAGAAAGGAAGATCAGGTAAATCATTGCTGGTTATTCCTAAATGCACATTTATCTTATAGACTAGCTAACAAGGAACAACACTTGAAGATGTGCAAGAAGGTCCTGGGTATTTGGAGATTTTGGGATTTATTTAATTTAAATGTGTTACTGCAAGTAACCCAAAGAAAAACATATAGATGGCATTTATGTCTTAGGAGAATCAATTCCTTGACTCAATTCACTGCTGTATTGATTCCTCTCACTTGTCTATATATGATATGATATATTTCCTATATCATATCCTCTGTTCTTTAAATGCATTGTCTGCAGCTATTTTCAGAGGTTGTTCCATGATTGTTAAAATGCTGGCGCCAGTTTAGACAATACTGTCCCAATACATATCCAAACTTTGGATAATTATGTGAATCAATTTAATCAAGTTATTTAATCAAGTCAAGTCAATCAATTTTATATATATAGCACATTGTCTCAAAGCCTCTTTACAATATTATATTATCTTAAACAATCCCAAGTTGAGCATGCCATGGACAACAGTGGAAAGGCAAAACTCCCTTAATGTAGAAGGGAGAAACCTTGGCAGGGCCAAGACTCAAAATGGGACACATCCTCCTTGGGTGGCTTAGATGTCAATTGAAATAGCAACGTTTGTATTAATAGTAAAATTACCTAAATAATCATAATTAAATCAAATAATGTAAAAGATTTCAGATAAAGAGTCCTCAGCAGGAAGTCCTTAGAGGCCATCATCTCCTGATAACTGAAAGATGGAGGGAGTGCAGCTCCAGTGTGACCCTGGCATGGTGGGACTGGTTTCTGTTGATAAAAACCAGTAGAGTGATGGTGAAGAAGTTTGTGGTGCTGGAAATGCTACCGGAACATCAGTTGGAGAGAAATAATACTGTCCAAATACTTATCCAAACATTTGTACAACACACACCACCCGAGCACCAGTTGGGTGTGAATGTATTTCTGAAGGTTAATTAACCCATACGTGTTTACACGATTTTTTAGCTTCATGACAGATTCTGATAATACGTAAATACACATTCAGTAGAAACCATATTCTAAGTTTGCATTTTTTAACTGGCAAACAATGCACAGTATGCTACTCTTCTGCAGCCTCATGTGGCAGGAGTAATGAGCACCAAAAAGGTTGTCAGGAAAAGCTGTGGTCACAACAATAATACTTATTTTCCCAATAAATTGCTCAGGATGGTTTGGTGGCCCAATGGGTAGCATCATCACCTCACAGCAATAAAGTCCTGGGCTAGATCCCGGGTGGACCTGTGGTGCTCTCCCTGTGTCCACATGGGTTTTCTTCGGCTACTCCAGTTTCCTCTTGCAATGCCATGCATATTAGGAAAACTGGACTTTCTAAATTGTCCTTAGTGTGTGAATGTATATGTTCAATATGGGTTGGTGTTCTGTCTGTGTGTGTTCCTGCCTCACACCAATGATTAAGTGGATAAGAAAGTTAATAAATACATAACTCAATAGGTTACATGAAATATTCATTATGAAATAAGCCTTATGTTAATGATTTCCCCAACCACAATTTAATGTAGGTGTTTTAAGCATGGTTAACATAGGCTATGCTATGATATACACAGTATATATTAAACTCCTCGGTTTATGATAAATTCAACTTATCATACATTTGTCAGAACATATCCCCATCGTAAAATGGGGGCTACCTGGACTGTGGTTTTTTATGTTGTGTTTATCTCCTGCATGATGTTATGTGACCAATAACTGAACATGTTGCACTTTAAACCACAACGGTTATTTCCCGTCTTGTTTTGGATGAACTATGATGTGATGTGTCTGCACTGCCCTCATTTCAGCATGTGACTCAGCAATGTGCGTAACACATGGCATCTTGCTATGTCACATTTGCCACATGTAATTGGCTGCTGTGACGCTACATTTGGAGAAATTGTGGACTTGCTCCCACTCACATCGCATAATGCCACAAACCAACAAACTATGCACCAAATGTGCATTAAAAATAACCATGTTAAATACTAAGTGGATTAAGTAATTTATCACTATAGTGAACATTACTCTGCTCTATATGGGAAACGAAGAACAAATTAGCACTGAATATATTTTATTATTACTGCATTCATTGTATTTATTCATGCTAATGTAACATACACCATTGTTTTTTAATGAATGCCTTTGTTTTAGTGATCTAATATGTACTTTTAGTAGTTGAAATAACTATAAGGGCTAACTTTCTTTTAAATATTTTCAACTGTCCATTACTCAGTGCAACAAAAAACAAAGAAAATGGCCCTTTCTGAAAGCATTAGCTGCTTAATCCTTTGAAAAGATACTGGGGCATTTTGGGAAATGTAGTGACTGTAGTGAATTTGCATGGTGTGTCATATACTTCTGCTCAGCAATCCAGGATAAAAAAATGACCTTTTACCACTGTGATTTTAGTGGGGCACGTCTCCTGATTTCAGATGATGCTCCTGCAATAAAGAATTTAATGCCACCAATTTAGTTATTTGGCAAACTTGTTTTGTGTGCCTCCATTTCAAAAGCATTTCTTTTTTTCCTTATAAACTAATCAGAATGGGTGGATGCTACAGGCACAGACACGTAGTGTAGTTTATATGTGTCCCAAAACAATAAGAAATATTGAGCTCTGATCTTCGTGACCTTCTGTGTTCTGTCAATTCCAGCTTTACACATAGCATCCATTAGTCAGCAAGCCCTCACAGCCAGGACTCTACTTCAGCTCGGACTCAGAGATACGGAGGATCACACAGGAACTACGGCCAGACAGTATGCCAAGAAACCAGACATAATTCAAATATTTGACACACCTGAGAAGCCAGAGTCTTAACTGACTTCTATCAGTTGTATGTTATAAGTAAAGCTGTGATTTACAAATGTTTGAAATAAATAGTGCTGGAAATGTCAAATTGTTTTTTGTCTATGAAGTGTCATTCTTATCCGAAGAAAACAAACAAAGGTTGTAATGACTTTTCACATCACAATTTCTGGTAAGATATATATTTACATGCATTGCCATCCATGAAAAGCAAGTCTTAGCTTCACCGTGATACTTTTGTTTCGATAACCTTATGCAAAATTTCAGCTTTTCAGCAAAATACCACGTTATTTATGTTGTATCACATATGAACTTCACCACTGGCTGGATGAAGATCACTCGTGGACCCTGTGCTTACAAGGTGCAAGGTGAGACTGACTCAGAGCCAAAAGAGCATCTGTAGTCGGTTATAACCTTGAAATTGGTTGGGTTCAACCAACCACCTTCATTGGCCAGGTTTGGACAGCTGGAAGCAGGCAGGTACTGGGAATTCATTCACACCTGGACGAACATCTTACCATCCATCCTCAAATAAGTATGGTGTATGATCCCAAGGCTAGATCTTGTACTCTAGTCCAAAACGATATATGCTGCTTAATTTGGAAAGTTAAATAAATGAATGGATGAATGAATGGACAAGGTGTGGATTGAGCTGTAAGATACACAGAAGTGCAGACACTAAGAGGTCTGTCTCACCTCCAACTGCACAGTCTCATTATGTTGAATTGAGAGTGGAGAATAACCGTAAATCCCCCAAAGAACAAGTTATCATGAATTTAATGATTTAAAAATAATTTGATCTATTTTAGGCTGGCTCGATGGCTGGCACCGCTGCTTCACAGCAGGAAGGTCCCAGGTTCAATTCTTTCTGTGTGGAGTCTGCATGTCCTCCCGTGTCTGCGTGGGCTTACTCTGGGTACTCTGGTTTCCTCCCAAATTCCAAAGACGTGTGTTAGGTTAATTGGTGCCTCTAAAGTAAGTGTATGTGCTCATACGATGGATTGGCACCCTATCTAGGGTTGTTCTTGCCCTTGCGCCCAGAGTTGCCAGGTGGGCACGAGCTGGCCCGTGACCCCATGTGGATTAAGCGGAAGATAATGAATTAATGAATAATCTATTTTAGCATCGTGTATGTGTTTGTCCAAGTGGTACTATTGGGTCCTGCAGCAAGGCCAGTAACCCACAACTTCTTGAACTGTAAGACTGTAACTCGATGTGGATAAGGGCGTCTGCTAAACGCCTAAATGTAAATGGTAGAAGTTAAAATAAGCTTAACATTACTGCCGACCAAAGG
>JAUZST010012088.1:0-11605 GCA_034779995.1 Parotocinclus haroldoi
GTAGCATTTAAAATAGTGGACTATCTACCAGAAGGTCTCTGACCAAGGCCCTTAATCCATGATTGCTTAAATTGTAAGATGAATGATCAGTGGACAATTTCTTTAACGACTACAGTCTTAAAAATTATAGCAAATTATACTAGGTAATACAAATTTGTCTTTGAACTCCAGAATTTGTGGACTAAACAGCCAGACCACACAGTCACCTCGACATCCAAACAACACTGTGGATCAACAAGTAAAGGCAGAAGTTTAAAAGCAGGTATATGGCTTGTTTCTATATACTTATATGCTTGGTTCTGTTGAAAAAACTGGCAACCTCTAGTACAAGTGTGTAAGTTACTAGCTACCTCACTGGTCAATCATTTGTACATTCTGTGTAAGTTATTAAGTATCTGTGCATAACTTTACATTACTTATGCTGCTCACGAAAATTAGGGGATGTTTCAAAATCAAATACCCCTTAATAAAATATCCCCTAATTTTGTGTGCAGTATATTTGCAAAAGACTGTAATTTCCATCCATGTACAAGTGAACTATATGTTTAGTCCAGCATAATTACAGTAGCATAAAAAGAGTCATGTCCGGCCGATGACAAATCTGGTCAATTACTTGTTTCACAGAATGTAATGTGGCGTTGCATACCTGTAGATATACATATACATTCTGCATCTGACAAAACAGATGTTTTGTAAACATTTTGTGTAGGTACATTAACACACACACACAAGGTCCTTGATATTGCATGTATACCTAATTTAATACTTAATATCATCCAGTCACTAGATCACAACCTGCATGTTCATACTTTCCTGTCTTTACCAGTGCAGCAATTCACCTAACAGTCAAGCCATATCAGTAAAACTGTGTTACAGCAGGAGTAATTGAATTGGAGCAGTGCAATTGGGTCCCCCAAATTCTGAAAATTACCAGCCTGTATGCAAGTGATTCAACTTAGATAGAACTACAAATAAGCCCTTAAATAATATCAGGTCTCTATGGAAACAACCAAACTGATTGCTTGAGTAATTTAGATATTCAGTTTTGGTGGTTCAAAGGAAAAATATGCCGATGTGTGTCTGTGTGTGTGTGTGTGTGTGTGTGTGTGTGTGTGCGTGTATGTGTGTGCATAGGTGCAAGAAGGGGGTGCTCCCTTTGTTGCAAGTATCACATTTTGAATAGAAAAGTAATAGGTACATAGATAAATAAAAAATATATATATGGCTTGAACGGCGAAATAAAATTACAGAAAATAGTGGTATATGTTTGGCTTATTTGTGCATTTCCTACATGTGTGTGCCTATTGCTATGAGATTTTAAGACTTAGATTTAGTTGACATCCCCTTCAACATCTTTTTGTGGGGATGTGTGTGTATGTGTGTGGTTACAACTTAATCTTGAATGAAATGAAAAGCCTGTGATGAGTTTCTTTTAAATCACTGCTTAAAATCAAGCCCTCATTCACCCACTCAGCATCCACATATACTTTGTTATCACATATGCATCATACATCTACAAATAAACATTACTGTGCAAAAGTCTTGGGCCACCATTAGATGTCTTGTTTTATCAATAGTATAATATTACTACAATATCATACATAAGTATAGCCAAGTAAATAAAGTATCAGTCGGTTTATCTTCTTCTATATGCAACAGTTGCAAGTATTTACTATAGCCTCCTCTTACACTTGAGCACTGGAATACCAAGTTGACCCTTCAACAGTTTGTGTAATTATGTGTGTACTTTATGTACTTTGTCTTAGCTTAATAAAAAATGGAAATTATACCATTGCCAAGTCTAATGGTGGCTTAAGACTTTTGCACAGTGCTGTTAACACAGGCATGCACATCAGACTGTAGGCAAATAAGCTTGGCAGATGATTCCATGGTTTTTAATACACATCATATAATCAGCATAAACAATTTAGTGTAAAATTGAGTATTAAAACTAATTACATACATTTTAAAATGTATCGTATTTGATGTTCCCCTTTTGATCTATTAACAGTGAGAGTTGATATTTCTGTGCAAATCTGATAATCCATGTTTTTTTTCCCAGCTAGATTTCACAGTATTCAAGTGACCAATTCTTGAGATGTTACTGAATGCTTGGCTCTCTCTCTCTGTAAGTGCCCCCACTTTGGGTCAGGTGGCTATTTGAGGACAGCCCATCACAGTCAGCACTCCTTGATGATCATTGGTCAAGTAGTGGCTGCAAAGCTTTGATGTGTGCTTTTGGTCATTATACTGCTGCAGTATTAATACATCTTCACGAAGTAATATTGGTGTAATAGATATTAAACAGCATTAACATATTATTCAAGAGATGTAAAGTGACAAGAAACTATTGCAGCAAATATAAAGATTTGTACGCATATGTATATATATATATATATATATATAATGATACATGTAAGTGATTACAACATTAAAGCATATTGATAAGTTTTTTCGGAAAACTGTACAAATGTGTGATTGACACTCTAGTACCCTGTTGGACCACCTCTAGCCTGAATTCAAAATGAGATACGGTTAGGCATTGGATGCAAACAGGCTATGTATGGTATCCTGTGGCATGTTTGCCCACAGATGTTGCAGCTGGGCCTGTATATCCTGCACACGACCGTCGTCAGAACCCAAACAAAGCCTGGTTTCATTTAAGCGACAAGCTGGGTTCAGGATAGGACCAATCTGACATACTGAAATTTTAAAAGTTAATACTGTTGCAACTAGGGTATTGGCAGAATCATTGAATAATTGACATCCTTTGCCTTTGCTTTTTAAGCTGAACCAAATCAAATTTACAGGTTTGCCCATAAGTTTGAAAGTTCTTCTTTTTTTAAATGAAAGAAATTCATTAAAGAACACTAACTCTGCGCCGGACAAATGTCATATGAAATACAATACATCTGCAAATGTACTTCTTTACAACAGAGCTACTTTTCACACATATTGCATTTAGCCTTTTTTTTCATTTTAGCATCTTCCATTATCTAATTTGCTGATTTACTTGATAACGGATTAAAAAACAAAGCAGGAGAGCAGCTGTCACAGCCCTAGGAACAACCCTATCCCATTGGAAAGAGTAGACAGTTTATGGTGATATGGTGTCCATATCACGCAGGACCTGTCATGGTCATGTCACAATAACACGCTGGTGATGATGGCCCCTCAGTGTCAGGGATCAAGAATTTAACTGCTCTATATGGTGCCTAAAATGCTTACACCTCCACGACTGAGGCGATTCTGATGAAAAGTATCACAGCCTGGTTTGGGAACACCATTATTCTGGCTCTCCAGTGGGTGGTGCAATCAGCTGAGCATATTATCCAAGCTGAGCTCCCTGGCTTGCAATCTATTAAAGCAAGCTGTGCTGGTCCAACGCCAGGAAGATAATGAAATACTTCAATGTAACAATGGTCTCAATATCTCAGCTTTGATTAGAGAAGCACTTTCACTCACTGAAATCTAACACAAAGTGGTAGGAGGAGGAGCTTTTCCATAAGACAATCAAGCCCTTACTAATACATTTACATTAATCTACATGGACGTATAAGCTCAACACCTGGACAATTTGCACAACACCCACATAGTCAATACCCATGCCAACATGCCTGTCAATCCACAGCATGCCCTGTATTTCTAAAGATTTCATGCATATGAGCGCTCTCACCATCTAAGTTTGAGATCTAAACAGCGCTGATGGCACATTTTTGCACAAGCTCTAATTTTTTTCAGATTCATATTTGTGCATTTTTCTATTTGTCTTCAACATTTGTAAGTCTTATTACTTTCTGTCTTGTTGCACAGTCGTTAGAAGCATTGCACTACAAGTCACAATGTGCATGGTTGTGTATGTGATGAATAAGATTAGATTTTTTTTTATTTGACTTGAAAAGACAGAATCTTGGTCATTACCAAGAAGGTATTAATACCCTGAAAGGCTGAATGACTGAATTTACTGATTTAAACACACATGTATTACTGTAAAGCTGCTTTGAAACAATGTTAAGTTGTAAAAAGCGCTATATAAATAAATTGAATCTCTAAATGAGAAGAATACAATGTTTGTCCTGTTAAAAAGATTCACTAATTCAAACACTCAAGCACTGAACGATGTATATGTATGAATAAATCTTCTTCGTGAACACAAGAATTGCACAATCAAATACTGACTTACTGAATAGGACATGAAGAAATCTCATTTATGAATAATCGATTCACTAACTGAAATATTAAACCACTGCAGAAGGGATCGTGTTCATGACTAAAAGATTCAATAAAGTACCACTGATTCACTACATGAGAGATCTCAATAATGTCTGAAATATTCAAGGCATCCAAACGCCGTCCTGCTGCTTCATTCCTGCATGAATGAAGTACAGAACTGCTTTACTTCCAGAAAAGTACAGATACTAATTGTAAAAGATTACTCTAGTAAATTTAATGGTAAAAATAGCAAAATTATGAGCTTTAAACACTGTAGTTGTTATTGCTTGGTTTAAACATTGCTTGGTTATACATTATGGTGTACACACAGAGAAAAGAAACGCAATACAAATGAAATAAGTTCTTAAATTAATAGACATGCCAATCAAAAAAAACCATAGTAACCGAAAAGGTTTAGTCTGAAGTTTTATTTTATTTTACCCACCCTTTTAATCCAGCTAATATCCAGTCCTCTTACTTCTAGGTTTAGATACTACAGAGACAAAAAACAAAACATTCCAAATAATTCAAACACAAGTTACTATTTTATTTTTCATCATGAATTTTAATTTGCAAAGTGAACTAGACATTCTTAATTCCACATTACAGCTACTCCACAAACGTAGCACTATGATGAATACACATGTAAATCTATTACCATTTACATTTATGTAATTTAGAAGAAACACTTATTCAGAGTGACTTAGAACTGATACAGTCTTACAGTCCAAGGGTTAAGACTCTTGCTCAAGGACCCAACAGTGGTAGCTCAGCAAAGGTGAAATTTGAACTCATAGTCCAGTACCTTAACCACTAAGACATCATGTCCCCTAATTTTTATCCAACCTCAGATCAGAACTGATACAAAATAAGATGTGAAACAATATGCAAAGAAACAAAACAAACATTGTTTATTTTGACGTTTATTTCATTACACACAATACTAGTTAATGCTATTTCATGTTTTTCACAACACGATCATTACTAAAAAAGAGATTTTTAATGTGTTTTGAGAATGTGAGAATGTGCACATTGTTATATAACTATAGTAGCTTCTACTAATATAATGTTGACAGGCATAGGTTTACATTATTTTATTCAATATTTTATTTATTTGTACTACTGACTTCATGCTATAGTTATATGTTTCTATTTTATTATGCTCTTCAGTAAATTACATTATGTGTTATATTTTAAAACTCTCTATAAATACTATTTAACTTCTGTTTACTTTTAACTCTATAAATATTACTTAACTTCTTTTAACTATTACCAACTTATTATTTAGATACCTTAGTCGAATTCTTGTAAATATCACCACTTTTTGAGTCTTGGTCCTACCAAGGTTCCTTCCATATAATATTCGGGGCGTTTTCCAAGGCTGTCACCATAGGCTTGATTAGTTTGGGCTTTAAAATAGGTAATAGAAGATAAAGAACATTTTGTCTTGAGCAACAGATTCACAGATTTAAAACTGACTTGGTAAATGAGAGAAGAGCATTGACAGTCTTCTTTAATAAGCAAGCTCACCTTTTTGCTGATGGTCTTGGCTTCACACCAAAGTCCCTTTCAACATCAGCTGAACTGAATGAAAGAATGACTCACTAGATAGGACTGACCTTTTCGCATTCGTTCACCATAGTGACTCATTCAAAACTTGACTAATGTGGAAGAAAAAAAGAATAAAAGAGCTGTGGTCTTTCAAATGAAAGCATGGCCAGGTTATTTCCACTGTATGATCCAATCAAGAGCAAAACAGAACTGGACAAGGCGATGGCACCGATTTCTCTTCTCCAATCTGAGATTTACGCTGAAATATTTTCACTCAGGTGACCACCACAGAAAGCAATGTACAGTATGTGACATTGTAAAGTTACAGACCTGAATCTAAACCTCTTTCATTCGATATTCATTGGGGACGGAAGCAGGTGGCCTAAAACTTGACATTTTCTTTCGTGTCTTTCTGTAATAACTTGATTGTTCTAAAACACAGGCATTAGTAAGAAATTGCATCATTAAAGCCTCCATTAGTGCAGGAGCAGATGTGGCAGGTTGATCTTGGCACTAGGATGTGTGAGAAACAATGTGTAACTAACCATGCCAAACACTATAAACACCGGATCCAGCAGATCCATCTTCCTGGAAAAGCATGGATTGAGTGTGTTAATGGTTTGTCTCACCTGGAGACATCAGTTAGAGCGTTATAAAGAAATTAGATTTTCAATTACATCCCACAGGGCTGAACTATTTACAGGTTATTTCTCAATGCATTTCATTCACAGTGAGTTTTCAAAGATTCAAACTAGTTTACCTTAGGGAGCATTTAAAAAATGCTTTAAAAATAAACAATACACATGCACACTTTATGGCTTAGCCATATATATATTGCTATGTAAGTATTGTGGACAAAAATAACATCCAGAAGACATGGGTATTACAACCCCAAAACAGAAAATCTTAGGACAATGATCTGTTACCTGCTAGATGATGGCATTTATATTTGTACTAAATTATATTAAGAGATTTGTTTTTATTGTCAGTTCTGTTTAACATTAGTGCATCTAGCCTGTCTTTATAATGTAAGTATTAGATATAACATCTAAGCTGTCACTTTTTGAGTCCTGGGCCTTTTTATGTTTAGGATGTTCTTCCCAGAAACTATGACTGCTCATTGGTGCTGTGGGCTTGTTGATTAAACATAATCTAACATATTAAATAAGTTTAATGGAGTTGAGTCCAGGGCATTATGCAAACCAGAAAGGTTCACCAAACCATTGTTGTCAAACCATTCTTTATGGACTTTGTTTTAGAGGGCAAAGATGATGAACTGACTAAATCTACGAAACAGAGTTAGAGTCAACGAAGTATGCAATACAACCCAACCTCCTGCCACTGTACGTCTATGAGAATTCAAAACATGTATACAGGTCCTTCTTATTATAAATCTGTTAGCAGTGAATGTGGCTGAGAGAAGAGAGATCATTAATGGGGTGTCTAAGTAGAAATTTAAAAAAAAAGTATTTTTCAAAGCATATTGTTAAAATAGGAGGAGATTGTGAACTCTCAAACTATTACTGTCTAAGCACTTGTATCTTAATGTCTTTTTTTAAAAAGAGGGTGCCATAGCCTGTTGTACATGGATGGAATGATCCCCAATAATGGGATGGATTTTAAGGCATCTGTCTTAAGTATTTATGGTGCCAAATCAGAAAAAGTTGGGACGGCATTGAAAATGGAAAAACAAAAAAATCATTGAAAAGATGTCGTCTTGAAGCCAGTATATGTGGCTCTAAAATCTCAGTGTAATTTTATGCATTAATGCTGCCATAACAGTAAATGTCCTTTGCCATGGGCACCGACAGAACCCCATACCAAGACAGACCCTGGCTTTTGAACTTGTTGCTGATAACAGTCTGGGTGGTCCTTTTCATCTTTGGTACAGAGTACATGGCTATTCAAAAAGTGATCTATAAATCTGATACATCTGATCACAATACACATATTCACTGTGTGTCACTTACAGTTGGTACGATCTACATTCCAAGCAGTTGTGGGGTAAGGTTCTTACTCGAGTAGCTTGGTAGAGGTTGGGTTCTAACCCTTCAACATAGGTTAGACTAGGCTCACACAGCACTAAATTATGATGCACTGTAGATAAATATATAGTTTTGAGCATTTCAAGTGTTTTTTTTTATGCCAGGTACTTCGAATTTTACCCACATTCCAAAGACAAGCATGTAAGGTTAACTGCTCTTTCTAAAGTGTATCCTAGTGTGTAAAAGTGTGTGAGTAAACATGACCTATGATGGATTGCTGTCCTGCCTAGGGTTGTTCCACTGGGTTTTCTGCAAACCATACCAGGATTAAGTGTATATGAAAATAAATGAATGAATGGGGTCAATAGTCGATCTACAGTATCAATTCTATGACTGTGCAGCTCCAAGGAATGACTGTTGTTAGGAGATGGCGCCCAACAACTCATCCATGCCTTAAATCAGAGAGTGGTGAAATTGTGCCTATGCTGAGGAAACAATGATTGATCGGGTAAGCAGACTTAGCAACATGAGCCCTAGCTAGTGCCCGTCAGTGATGATGTAGGCAAGGGTAAGATTTTCTCACACGGTCTCTGAGCAGTAAAAAATGATTCACAAATAGCAGTGAGGGAGAGGTGAAAGCGTCCAGCAACCTACACCAAGGAAACTCTTTGAAAGATCTGTGGCAATGCACTGTGGGATTAAGATAAAACAAGTGCAAATAATATTGAAAACTGAAATGTACTGAAACAGATTCACTTTCAAAAAGCAGGACTGTACACAAACCAAAATGGTGCAGCACCACATCGACCTGGGCACAATGGCACCCACTATCACCCACACTCCATGTTGTAAAAGATCAGTGTGAATGAACCTTCCAAGAGTCCCTGGGTGGTGCTGGTAATTTTGGTAAAGGTAAAAGTGATAATAGCACTTTTATGTAGATTTGCACTGCCTAAACATCATTACCAAGCTGTACTCCTACCCTTGCCCTGCATCTATGATAGACCCAACCAGGTGGCATGTTTCACATGGTTCAGTTTACCTGCCTCCCACAGTGGAAACAGTCAAGTTGCCTTTGCACCTGAGGATACACAAAAGACAGGATTCACCCCAGGTGATGATGTTTGGCCTATGCAACACTCTCACCACTTACAGATGTCTAATGGCTGGATTTCCCTGAGAGTTCTGTGTAGTCTAAGGGGATAATCTAGTGGTGCATGCCAGTGCCGTACAGTCAGCAGAGCCCCCAGCATAAAGCCCATCTCAAGGTTCTTCTTGTGCTATTCCAAATACATGGATTAATTAGGTTAATAGGTCAGTCTACATTGACAATGATTATTGTTTTTATGTGACTTTGTGTTTATCACGAAAACATATCCATTGAGGCTGATATTAAATAAAACGAATAAACAAACAAACATCATTTGCTACAAAGTACATTCTACAAGTGTGCATGCTCCATCACTTTTCCAGTGTCTAGATAGGAGGATGGAGACAGACCCAAGTGCACCCGGTTGGTGGTTTATTATATGTCATATCAAACATAGGGACACTGACAAGATAAATGGGTTAATTGTGAAGACAAAATGGCAAGGTGGCTAAGCTAACACAAACAAACAGAGACTAGTAGGCTAGGCCAGTGATTCTCTAAGTGAGGAGCACACCCTAGGGGTGGCTTGGATCTATTGCAAGGGTGGCAAATTATTTGTATAGTTTCGTTACGCAATAAAAAATGTAAGCCATATAACACAAGCTATTTGTAATAATTCCATTTTGAATGTGATTATTCACTTTATGTCTATGTCCAGACGTTGTGCAATTTCTATGAATTATAATGTTTAAAATAAATCACAGTGAGGTTTGGACTCAAAAGACAAATGCATGATGTGCTGGAGCGAGGTGGATGGGGTGGGGAGTGGGGCTCAAATATTCTAATCAATTCTAATACAAACAAGGGCACCGCAAGAGAAAAATATATATAATTCAGCGTGAAAACCAAAGCTGCATACTACTCAATTTATCCTGATCTGGGTGCATGCCAGAAAATACACTGCTAGTAAAAATTATTAGTTATAAATTGCTAGTTCATCGTACCACCTGACCTTCACTTTGCTATCACAGTCAAAGGTTCAAACCTGTAAATACAGGACACAGGTATAACCACTGCACCACTCAAATGACCCATGGTTATCTTTTTTCACCATGGGCTACTAATTAATACTATACTACTAACAAAAATGATGGGATACTTCAAAATGAAGTTTCTCATAATGAAAAATGATTGTTGTGAGCACTGTAGTTAGCTTCATGATTTTTCATGATGTATTTAACATTTTTGAACAGTATTTTTAATCACCATTTTAAAACTCTTATCTATTACTGACCATCACATTAGATGCGCATCACATAGTCAATGTTTTGGGAATAACACATATATTATTAAATACTACCGTATAATATCATTATTATAATTATTATTGAAACATAATAAAGAGACTGTTGAGTGCGCTATGCATTTTCTTAAATGTAGCAACACTTCCATCATGTGGCAAAAGTAAAAGTTGCATCTTTTTCCGATACTGTGAGACACAAGCAAAATAAAAACGTATTTCAATCTACAATTAGTTTATTATACATTTTTACAGTTTCGGGGTTTTTTTTTTTTGCTTCAAGGATGCCAATTATTATTAGCAAAAGTGGTATTGAATCTCATATTTCTTGCCCTACATATATTGGACACAAATAATGCAATCCAAATGTATTATTTATTTATCTATTTATTATTATCCATCCATCCATCATCTTCTGCTTAATCCACACGGGGTCGCGGGCCAGCTGGTGGACACCCGACATCTGTGGGCAGAAACCGGAGTACCTAGAATAAAGACACAGGGAGGACATGGAGACTACTATTATTATTATTATTATTATTATTATTATTATTATTATTATTATTATTATTATTATTATTATTGTTGTTGTTGTTGTTGTTGTTATTGTTGTTGGTTTGTTGTTGATGTTAGTATTGTTATTTACGATTGTTACTATAATTACTGATAATTACATTCTTCTTCATCATCTTATTCTTATTATTATTATTATTGCTATTGTTGTTGTTGTTTGTAATGTTTTTGTTGCTAAAAGCTGTTATTCTTACAGTTATAATTCTTCAGAGTTATCATTGATTTTGTTATTGTTAGATTTTTTTAAATTATTACTATTTCTATTATTACTGTTGTTGCTGTTGTTATTTTGTTGTTGTTTTTAGTATTGTTATTTGCTATTTTTACTATATTACAACCTCCTTTTATTTTTCTTCTTCTTCTTCTTCTTCTTCTTCTTCTTATTATTATTATTATTTTATTTTATTTATTTATTTTTTAATATTAACTACCATAACGCGTGTCGAATGCAGGGCGGAACCGTTTCTTGCTTGCGTGTTTCTTGGGGAGCTAGAAAACGGTGAGATACGCTGGTTCTAAGAGCTTGTGAAATCTGTTGTAGGAAACATTATGTTCAATTCCGTGTAGGTTTTTCTGTTTTTATGTAATGTAGGCGGGTTTTTGTGATATAATTCGTTACGATTTGTTTTAGCTGTGTTACTGATATTTTAATTTATTTATATAAACCACGCTTGCCTGCTGAAGTCTCTAGTTAGCAAAGTGACTTAGCAGCTTAGCCAGTAGCTCAAACAGTATGCACGATGAGCTTTACTCATTTCTGTCTGATGCTTTTGATTAATGACTTTATACTATAGTCAGCCTAATAGCTTAATGTTAACTCTCTCTCTCTCTCTCTCTCTCTCTGTGTGTGTGTGTGTGTGTGTGTGTGTGTGTGTGTGTGTGTGTGTGTGTGTG
>JAUZST010012089.1:0-11604 GCA_034779995.1 Parotocinclus haroldoi
TCATCCATCCATTTATTATCTTATGCTTAATCCACATGTGATCATGGGCCAGCCGGTGCCCGGCAACTCTGGGCACAAGGGCGGATGGGGTGCCAATCCATCATAGGGCACACATACTAAGGGCCACTTTAGAGACACCAGTTAACCTAACATGCACGTCTTTGGACTGTGGGAGAAAACCGGAGTACCCAGAGTAAACCCGCACAGACACGGGAAGGACATGCAGACTCCACGCAGAAAGGACCCAGGCCGCCCCGCCCTGGGATTGAACCCGGGACGTTCTTCCTGTGAGGCGGCAGTGCCCCCCCCTCCCCCACCGAGCCCCCATGCCACCCCAGATATATATATATATATAGTATATTAAAGATATTTAGAGAGATGGAGCCTAATCTGAAAGCAGCTTTACAGTTAAAAATAACAATTTACAACAAAAACCATTTTATTATTAAGCAAAGCGTCATGTCTTAAAAATGACTTAAAAATACCAAAACAGTGAGCTGTTGTTAGCTGTCCCCGGTCTCTAAGTTTACACTTTACAATTAAATATGAATCAAATGCTTCAGAACTCTTTTTTTTTTGCATTGCATTGTGGGCTTCATATCCCATTTATGCCTTACACATCTATTTTTCATAAGAAATCCAGAATATTATTTATATCCCCAGGTCCTGTTACCCTAACATATTCCTACTTCTGAAAATGATGAAGCACACCCCAAATCCCATCTTCACCAGGACGTTTTATCATCCGGATCTTCTGAAGATCAGAAAAAAGAAGTAAGCTCTGTCTTCTTTTTTTCCTGTATATATTTGATGCTGTTGTTAAAGTACGACTGACTCGATCCGTCAGTACGTCTTCCGGAGAGCATTCGTATTTAAAATTTATCCAATGCCGAGTATTATTTTGGATAGTCCCCGCTCTCGCCGGCGTTAGAAGGATAACGGATCACTTTCTGTCCGGCGTTTGCATCTGACCTCTGATATCGACTCGTTCCTCGTTTCAGGCGTCCGAGTGAGGAACCTCAGTCGAGCTAAAAAAAACCCTTCGCAATGTGGCAGGGGTTCAGCCAGACGGAAACGAGCAGGGCGAGGTCGATGAGGATGTTTTATTAACGGCACCGGAATGAGGTCTAATTCATGTTCTCCGGTCGTGCTCTGATAACTGCTGGATTATTATTAAAGGCCGAGCTTTGTTCCACCATGCTAACAGTACAGCCGGACAGGATTACAAAACCAGTCCTAACATTCAGGAGGAAGATCTACAGATCTATAGACAGCTTCGGTTAGGCCTCAGACCAATACAGAAAAGAGTAACGGGTGTATTCTGGCATGGAAGGCTTCATCGTAAGCGATTTTTGCCTGTATAACGGGCGAACACGTTTCCTCGCCAGCGATTCGGGCCATCCCCTGTCTTTTTTAAAGCTGACAGAAAGCAGCACGACGCTTCACCCTGCATACTGATGAGCTGCACTGTCAGCTCTGACTCTCTCATTTGTATTCACACACTTAGCTCGAGTTGTGTGATGTGACTTGTAAACAGGGGCAGATGTTACACTTATTAAGAGAGAGCCGATGGGGGCGAGACGAGCCCGACGTCGATCTTGTCGTTTAGGCAGAGCTGGGTGACATTGTGAGTCGGGACGAGCCTTGCTAAAATAATCCCTGAGCGGCACGGCAGGTTTGGCGGTCCGTAGCGGTTAGCGCCGCGTAGTCTGTGTGTCACTGTCGCACGCTGTGTGTTTTTGTTCAGTCGTAACGTTAAGAGTTTTTCTCACATTCCTCCTGGAGGTCAGGGTTCGCGCCGCTGGTGTTGTTCAGAAAAATTGCTCACCGTGGGACGTCTGCGTGTCTGCCTGTGAGAGATATGAAGAAAAGAACCTGGTTCACTACTGTTTTGTTTGAGTCCAAACAGCCGGCTCTGATGTTTCCCATCCCCAGGCTTTTTCCCTTTTTTTTTTTCCCCTTTTTCCTTTCCTGCGTTTCAAATACAGTTTACGCTGTAGCTGGGTTATGCTGGTCTGGTTCTCTTTACCAAGTCAACTGCTGCTCCTTTAGCTTCTCTAGTCCTAATTCTGCTGGTGTGCCCCCTGTGTAGCTGGTCACATACTGGTTTCTGTTCTATTGGTGCAGGTTTAGTGCTGATTTAGCTTGTTTAGTCTTGTTGTGGTTTATCCTGATCTAGTTCAGGGTTTACTGGTATACCACGGATATAGCTTGTCTAGATATTCTGCTGGTTTGATAATGGTGTGTCCTTATGTAGTACTGATTTATGCTGGTTTAAGCTCATCTAGTGCTGGTGTTATGCTGACTTATGGTCCTGATTTCTACTTCTCTTGTACTTGTGGTCTGATCCTGATTGATGTGACGTTTATATGGTGCAAGGTCTAGGACAGGTTTCATTTTTCTAATTGTGGTTGGCCGACTGTTTACTGGTCCTGGTCTGATGACGCCACTGCCGCTGGTGCTCATCGATTTGGCCTGCTGCTAGTTTAACTGGTCTAGCACTGTGCTTTTTGTTTATGCGTTTGCCGGTGGCATGACGGTCAATTTCACGTTTTATCAACAACTGAAATATTGCTTGAGAGCGATCCGAATACTAAGCGTTTACATGTTTTATATGGAAACCGTTTCTATAACTGGCAACAGGGCTTCCTTTTTTTTATAAGAGCACATTGCAATACAGTCAATTCTGCAAACGTAGCAGATCCTGATGATTTAAGACATTTGCGGGCCTCTTATTGCACGGCAAGACAACGGTGTGCTGAGGTCAGTGCTTGTGGCTAATTGAAACAAATGGGACCAATTTAAGGTCGCCGCTCCACACTGAAAAGCAGGATGGATAATTGAGGCAGAGGAGGGTGGGCAAGGACCTGAGATTGGACAGTTGTCCAAAAAGCGTAGACTGAAAATTACTGCAGGTGCAATAAATCATAGGGCAGCTTTGATCTTTACAAAGTGTTTCCTCTTTTCCCTCTTTCTCCCCTGACCTTGGCTTGTGAATGTGTCGTTTTGACGTATTAAGTCTGCCTGATTGCCTTTCCTACTGCTCAGCTCAGACCTTTAATACCCACCAAGCTACATGGAATCCCCACTGCAGCTTTACAAGGTAGTGGAATGATGGCTTTATTATAGACCGCTGAAAAACCATAACTGCTATTTACAGGCAGAACCTTCAAGCCTGCGTACACTTTAATAACTCAATTACGACTGTTGTTAAACTGGATAGAGAATTAGCTTGTGGGTAACCAATCAGAGATGAGCTCTTAGAAAAACCTGCATTTATGCCAGCTGGATCCATTTGGAGATTTAGGAGATTTAGGATATAACAGTGGAGTATGTTGGTACCTGCATCTAATTTGCGAGAAGCTATCCTGTCCCGTATTCCTGCAAAATACAAGATGGGTGTCTCTAAAAAGTGGCCATTTTGTGCAAAAACCACAAACCCCACAACATTTTGGTACAGGTTTAAAAAGTTTGAAGAAAAGATAAATCAGTGTTTCTTTTCTTAATCCCAAATGTACCTGATCAGCCAGCTCAATACTGGTGTAAACAGTAGCTTGTTGCTTGTAGCTACTGAGGCGAACGTTGGTGACAAGCAAGGGAAAGTTATAGATTAGACAAATCAAATAAACCTTGTATTCACACAACAATACTCTAACTAGAATTAAACTATGTAAAACTTGGAATATATCAATTAGAATTCAATCCATAAGTTACAGAGATGCTAACCCGTTAGCGACACGCTAGCGCTAGCAATACGCTAACGTTAGCTCCATTAGCTAACGTTATAACTATTGCACATGAGCAAGCATTTTTTTTTTTTACCCTTGTTATTCATGGAAATTTTCTTTCGATTTAGCATTTATGTCCCAGTATTAAACAGCTCATTCTATGTCTGAGCTAACCAGTTTGCTATTAGCTTTCCTAATAGCTATGTACGTTGCATTAGCCTAGTAGCTGTTGCAATGCTGAAAAATATTATTGGGATATTGGGATATAAAACGACTTTCCAATGTAGGAACAGATTCTGGATTCAAACATATATTATTATTAGTAACAGTATACAGTTTACAGGTACAGCTGATTTATTGTTTATTTATTAAATATGACAAAAATACCGTACATGCTATATTAGCTCGTAGCTCCAATGCGAAGCTAAGCAGTAGATTTGAGGTAATTAGTAAAATGTATTAAACAAGGAAATGTTTCTTAGTATGGAAACAGATCCTGGGCTAAAAAAATGCCTTCAGAAAAATAACGATTAAATCCTTCTTTTGTGCAGTTAGCACTACTCTGAGCTGTGCTCGGGACGGGTTGACGAATCATACTAGCTCAGTCTTTTCTTATTTTTTTCCATTATGGACCGGACTGTTTTGGAGAAGGGGGTTCAGCCATGCATTAAATAGACTGGCTGCAACAGCTGCTGACAGGAGGAAACAAATAAACGGGTGAATACGCGCTCTGTGAGTGTTCGATCGCTGTGTATTTGATGCGTTTCAAGGCTGCGTTAGCCACATGAAGGGGAAGCGTGTAGGAATTGTGTGTACACAGGTATCAGGGAGGGGACGGGACGGTCGATGCTCAAGGAAAATGCTTTGGGTTATGGTTCCTGCATGAGCAAGCGGATACGTTTCCTTAAGCTGAATCAATTTAGCCATATCGTCAAGATCAGGCGCTACAGTGGATTTAAATATTTAAGCACGTTTTTAAAACTCACTTCAGATTTCAGAGATAAAATGATTGCATGCATTAATCCTGGGCCTTCATTTGGCGAAGAGGAACAGTGTGTGCAGGGGCAACGTGTGCTAATCAGGCGAGTCGGCCGGATAAAAGACTCCAGTCTCAAAATAACTCTAAATATGCTAATATTTAAAGTCATTCTGCAGGGCGTGCTTCAGAAAGTAATTTATCCTAGTGAGGACACCGGTTGGCTGGGTGCAGGACATGAATACACTCTGGATGAGACTCAAGTCCATCGGACGCTCATAAATTCAAGCAACACTTCAGTCCTGCACACGCAATAAAGATCAGATTTTCTAATGATGCATAATTTGATTCCTATTAGCCAATCAGAGTGAGGCTTTAAAAGGGACTTTGTTTTTTGGCAGCAGTACAAAGACTGGACGTCGTAATGAAAAAGAGTACCGGCAGTGTGTCGTTTTATAACAATACACGTAGAGAACATACCACATTTCGTACAGGCCATAACCTGACTCACTGTTCATGCAGACAATTCTATATGACATTTCTATTAATATTAAGCCCCCCCCCAACCCCCCAGGTTGTATCCTGACCTCCAATTACTGTCTATGGTATTTGGCATGTTCTTCCATTGACACAAAACATTTGGGCTGTTCTATTATGGGAAAATAAATGTGAAAGGCATTCCATTGCAATTATCATTAAGAGATTCTTTGAAGTCTTGCAAAGCAAATGATGGATCCTTATAATAGAAAGAACTATTAAGCTAGGCCATTCATGATGTCGTACCCCGAGGTACAAACAGCATGCATTCCAAACATCCTCCCATTAACAACCCCATTCAGGCTCAAAACTAAATCTGCTTTTTCAGTTCCACATCTGATTTGAAAATCTTGCCACTGTAATTTATACAGATAATTTTAGAGCCGGTCCTCGACAAGCCCCTTGTGCTCTAATAGCTGAGCCGAGCCTCGTCATACAGGCTGCCCAGAAGGGCTGCATCCATTTACAGTGAAATTATATCTTATTTGCAGCTGTGCTCCCTGTCAGCCTCGGCGTCCAAACAAATTAAAGTGTTAAAAAGCTATTTTTGTCCATGAATCCGTCTGCCTCGTGACCAAAAAAAAAAAAAAAAAAAAGACAAAATGTGGACGACCACACGTCATCACATCGAAAACAGCTTTGTCTCCCACTGGATGAATAGCACTGCTCACAAAAACGAGGGGAGACTTTAAAACGAATATGAAGAGGATTCCAGGAGAAGGGCTGCATCATCTGATCCTGTCCATGCCCCATCGCGGTCAGTGTGTTCTGACACTCTTGGGTGACCATACACCCTACTGGACAGTCCATGTGGGGGCACCCTGGTCCAGTTTGACATGCTCATGAATAGATCTTTTGTTATTCAATCACCATAACTGAGTTTGCATCTCATTTGCATAATCAATCAACTTTCTTAGACTTTTCTCATTAGACAAAATCAAACGTTTCTTTTTTTGAATCGTTTCATATTCATTTTGATCCACCCCCTCATTTTTGTGAGCAGTATATTTCCTTCAACATCCATTTTTTATTGCGTGTTCATATGGTGCATTAATTCCCAGCAGGTTTTCACAAACACTACCCGGAAGTATGTTTAGCATTCATCTTCATAAATGGAGACTTTGATTTCGTAGAAATGCGAGTGAAATTAAGTTTCTGTCCCACGTGAAGTGTGCCTGCTTTTGTCATCTGTTGGGAGGCAAGCCTTCGGATGCAAGGTCAGACCAAGCCTCCAAGTCATAATGGTGTAAAGCACCGCCAGAGAGAAACTGTTCATGTTCTGTCTCATGTTTCATGGATTGATTAGGTATGGAAGAACTTAAACCTGCAGGATGGTCTGGATTGGCATCAAAGTCGGAAAGTTTTCCAAGGTCACCTATGTTATTTTTCCAGCATATATTCAAACTTCTAAATGCCCCACAGACCTTCATATCGTCCAAATGAGAGCCCTGTGCAGATAATAAATCAAAAGAGAGCCAGTTAAAAACAATAATTAGCATGACTTCTAATGAGCCATTCATAGAGCGTTATCCAACACTTCATTTATCCAGCGCTTCGTTAAAAGGCTTTAATAAATAATGTGACTTTTAATCGCCTTGCCATCAATCCTGGACTCGAGCGAGATGGATTTTGATGGGATGCTTGAGGGCGAGGTGGCTGCCCGTTCGTATTCCAGTTCACCCCCGCCACATGGAAAACAGATGGAGGAGCTTAGTATTCCTAATGTGGGATGTGGCTGTGAAATATGAACTGGGTCAGAGTGTAGGAACTTTTGAGATTAGGAGATTAAAATGTACAGCTGGTTTCGGTGCTGGTAGTAGATCATATTATCAGTAATTACCTAATACATATTACAGATCGTTTATTCTAATTAGGTATGGCATAACATGTAAACGATCTATTTTATGCACCAAGAATCCCATTAAAAAGAGGTGGAGCGCCGCAGCTCTAACGCCACTTACCGTGTCGTCCAATGAATTCAGTTTTAATCTTTCACAAAAGATGAAGTCTATTTGTGTTTAGGACAGAACTCATATGTTAGTTAGATTTATTTAGCATATTCCAGAAATGTATGGATACTTTAAATACCTGTCAGAGCACCAGCAGCACCTCGAGGCACCAGCAGAGGGTGGTAGAGGTGCTCTGAACAGTTAAACAAGGCATCCCTGTGATCTAAAGAGCCCGGAAATCACAGCATATTAATGTTAAAGCTCTTAGTCAGGACCTGTTTAAAATGCTATTTAAAACCAGTCAGTGTGGTTTCTTTATATGAGATGCTGCTGCTAAATGGTCTGAGTGTTTGTGTGTCTGGGGAAAAAAGGAATGAAAAATGAAATATAAAAAGAGTTTGCTGATCTCTAAATTGGGAAAAGTGACAAAGAGAAATGAATCGAGGGGACGGGGGGGAAGAAAATAAATTTCTTTACTGAATATAGTCATCGTTCAGGGATTATAAGGAAGCTATGTTTGAGTTTGTAGGGCGATTCGAGGAGAAAACGCCTCCCATTTTGTTCCCTTTTGTTCTTAGCCATCATTCTGAGCACCTTCTGTGCTTACACCATTAACCCTTGACAGCCTGTAGGTGTGGCATTACATATTTTAATAATTGTAAGTTAGTGTGGATAATAACATAAAGGATATGTGGTTTCGGATGAATAAACGGAAGCTCTTTGGGTCGTGGAGACCCAGAAGTTGGACGTTCTGTGACTATTACTGAGATGGCCATGAGTTAAAATCTCAGCTACACCCTTCATCCTGCTTTAAATGGTGTAAATGTGGAGGTTTGGTAGAAAAATACTACCTAATACTTACTCCCCTGCATCCAACAGCTAATAAAACGTTATTTTACGACCCCGCCAGTTCATTGCTAAGATACCAGAGCTTCGGCCGTAGCTTGTGACCCTTTTAAAATGTCATGCTTATTGTGTTTTATGCCCCTTTCTCAAAATGCTATTGGCCCACTTTCACGTACCAGTGAATTGTGAATTGGTCCCTTTAGAGCAATATCGTTGTGGCTAACAGCACCTTTTACATCATCTTCAGGGTGATATGGAGCTCGTTCTTGGGTCTGCCTGTGGCTACTGACCTCAAAACTCAGCTATTAGGCTTTGCTGATGAGTTCCTGGCTCGAGCACAATGCGATATCTCTTGTAATACTGTATTGTTTTCTTTCAACAATGAACCATCGAGTCTAATCATTTTTTGGGGGGGTTCTCCGTATTTACGTTTAGGGTAGTTTTAGCTCATGTTTATGCCGAAACAGGAATTCTAAAGAGTTCACAAACTTTCAAGCACCACTGTATATGCCCGTCTAAGACATTTTTTGTGTCTGTACGATAGACCTGTTGTGGTTTGGGATTTTTCTGGCCCGTTGTTATGGCATTTCATGGCCGTTCCTCGCAGTACCAGACAGAATCTGGGTCAAAAGAAGAAAGCAAGCACTGACCCGCTGCCTTTAAGGGATTTAGATGGAAACGCATCAAAGCTTTTTTTTTTTTTTTCCGTTTTTATTTTTTAGCAGTCGGAAGGAGGGCTTACATCATCTGGCGTAGTCCTTCAGCATGGTGGGAAAATCACAGTCCGTCAAACAACGTTTTCTGTAGCTCCTCGACGTTTCTCTCGAAGTCTCTGCAAAGATTTTTCGAGCCATTCCAAACGGAGACTTTCCAAAGCCACTCGGATACACATCCAATCCTGTGTTTTTGTACTTTGTCTTCCGATACGTTGTAAAACGTATTCTTGAATTGCTGTTTTCCTTCTGGAAACCCTTATCAGCAACCAGCAGGGTAACAACCTGAAACAGCACAGGCAGCGGTGTGAGTGTTTTGCTTTTCAGACATGACCAGTTTTGCAAAGCTTCCATTTCTAAATCACATTTCCCACAGTAAAACTTTTGGGAGCTTCTCAGCTGGCTTTGGGGATCCTGAACACTCTTTTTTTGGCTCCTCAGTTCCCAGAGACCCAGAGAGGCTCGGAAGGTCACCGAATTTAGTCCAATCAAATAGATTCAGTTCTGAGACCTTAACAAACCAATTAACAAAACTGAACCTGTCTCTCGCTCTTTCACCCCTGCAGAGTCTTCACCGGAATCTGCCGGGCGCAGGCAAAGGTACGTTTGGGGCCAGTCCATCTCAGGTCTTTGTCCGGCTTTTAATGCGGAGCCACAGAAGCTGCTAAATTCAGATAATAAAACATAATGGGAGGTAATAAAATGCAGAAATACATCCTAATAAAGCTTGTTACCTGCTGACCTTATGTGTGCATCTTCAGCTAAGAAATAAAAGAATGCAAATCCTGCATGGAACCATAAGACAAAGTCGAAGCGCCTGAACATCGGCCGCTCAGTATCTTTACCGTTACTCTTTAATACTTTGCGCTGATTTCGTTTTTAGTTCATTGTGTTTAGTTTATACTGATCTGGAGCACTCCTAATTCCATTGTAGAATTGTACGCACATCATATCAATTCATTTCCGGTTAGCCTTATTGGCCAGCAGCCACAGACAGTGACGTGTTTACTTAAACTGGCCAAGAGATAGTGCGGTTTCTTTATATGAGATGCTGCTCATAAATAGTATAAAAGTTAAAATCGTATTCAGAACATTAGCATTTGTATGGAGTTGGCCTCCTGCCTTTGAAGGTGCCTGATAGAGTTGAGGTCAAGGTTCTGGGCAGGATTTCGAAGAAAAGTTCATTTTGTTTAAGGAAAACAAAGAGCTTGATGAAGTTGATGAATTGACTTTATGGAATCAGAAACCTAAACTCGTGCCATACTGAGATTAGTACAAGGCGTTCGACGACCATTTTTTTGCCTTTTAAGAATCCAGAAATGTACCCTTTATGTTATGAAAGTGTTTCAAGTGAGTGCTCATACTCGTTCACGTACTTTTGCCGTGGCCGTTTTTAAGTAATGCGTAAGGCGTCGTAGACCTCACGAGTCGGATGTTTTATGGTGACAAATTGCACCATTGAACCTGACCAAAGATCTCACTAGGATGTCCGGAGCACGGCTCTCCTGCAGTCCTCCGCAGGGCTTGAACTGAATTTTTAACGAATCCAAAATGAATGAAGGTTTATCAGGGCGCAGGCTAACTGGCACAAAGTCTGACTGAAAAGCTATCAAAAAACATGTCAGGCCATGATGTGACGTGTCTCCTGATCGACTTGAAGAAATCATAGATAACTGCGTCGCCTCTCTGAGGAAAAAAGAAGTACTCTGTGAATTATTCAGCGGCGACCTAGATAGAAGATCTGATCTCACCTCTGAGAGTTTGGGAAATATTTCGAAGCTGTGTGAGGAGACAGTTTGCCAATCAGAGGATCCTGAGTGGATCTGCATGACTTTTTGTTGAACAGGTAAGAAGCGGAGCGGGACACCGCGAGGAGCTGCAAGAGATGGAGATGGATGAAGGAGATGAACGAGGCTGATGGTTCCACCACTTTACATCCATCACGCTGAGATACAATTCATCCTGGGCAGATTAAACCGAGCTCTTCCTCTCACCATCTGTCTCGGCTCATCTCCATCCTTCTTCTCGCCTCCGGAAGGCTCTGAGAAGCGAGATCTGGACGAGTCTAATTGGTTCCACCACCACTTTGGGCTTCAGGTGCACCCTGGTCTGGCGAGAACGTCTGCGAGCCAGATTATGAACACCTCCCAAACACGCTCCTCCAAAACAGCCCCGACCCTCTGAGCACTGGATCCCGTGGAGTCCCGAGAGTCAGTGTGTACATTGCAAGCTGGAGTTTGAGAAGGTCTGGCCCCTTTTTCTGTGCTCTCAGAGCGGCATGGGGGCGCTGCATGACAAAGCTACTTTCCTCTCTGATTGACCCCAAAAACACAGCGAGGGTTCCCCGTCTGAGAGTGCTCTGAGATCCAGTGTAATCATGCTGCGACGTTCGGCTCGCGCAGCTCGTGTGGAGACTCGTTTTGGGAATACAGAGGTCTGACTGTGTCAATGCGGAGTGATGGCAGAGCCAAGTGAGGGCTTAGATAGGTCACAGAGACAAGATGCAGAAATGAAAAGAAAAGAACTTAGCTGCTTTCTTTATTAGCAGCTTTCTTTCGGAAACAGCAGCAGCCTAAAAAAGAAGCTAATCAGTGTGTCATTAGAAGAAGATTAACTGCTGCTGTTTGTTTACACTGTGTGTCCTGCTCATTACATCAGAGGTTTGTTTTTGTTCTTGGAGTTTTGTACCTAAATAAATGCTCTCTCTCTCTCTCTCCCTCCCCCTCTCTCTCTCTCCCTCTGTCTGTCTGTCTGTCTGTCTCTCTCTCTCTCTCTTTATCTCTCTTTCTGTCTCTCTCTCTCCCTCCCCTCTGTCTCTCTCTCTTTCTGTCTCTCTCTCTCCCTCCCCTCTGTCT
>JAUZST010012090.1:0-11604 GCA_034779995.1 Parotocinclus haroldoi
TATATATAGATATAGATATATTGCTCATAATAAATAGGGAATATTTAAAAATAAAATACTCCATAAAGAAATATCCCCTAATTTTTTTTTTTTAACTTTGTGTGCAGATATAATTTTTGTGTGTCGCTGAAATGGCCACTGGTGACGTTAAGTAACGTTAAGTAGATTAAATTGAGGGGAATTCCTATCCTGCAGCAGTGTTAAAAATATTGAGAAGTTTGTTTACCGTGACACAATCATACATCTCTCAAAACATGACTTTTTTTTAAAGAATATGAAATTAATTTACCTACCTCATTCGGTCAGATTACTCTATTCCAAAGGAGGTGTATTCATAAATCTATTCGATTCCAAATGAGCTTTTAATCCAATTATTAACAGATAATTAGGCTGAATAGAAACATTGCCATTTAGTGGCACTGGTCCGAATTTCCGTTTCTATCTCACTGTCGTTACCATTCAAAAGTTTTTGGCAAGCAAAAAACAAATCCTAGATCTGATTATTATCCAGAAGAATATCATTTTAAAAATCTTGTCAACACACTGCCACGAGTAATGATAAATGGCAAACCTGGAGCGACATCTGAGACGTGTTCCTTGCTAATGTAAAGGCAGGCATGCATAATGAGTAGGTATGCAAAATAGTCTGTTCAGTCAAAGGAGATTTTGCAATGCCCCTGGGCAGTTATATCGCCATGCAAAACCAGACAGCTGAGTCCAAAACTCTGTATATATAAAGTAGATATTTCTGTGGGATATTAGAGGTCAATGGTAATGGTGTAAGTCTTTTGAAGTAGCGCACTTACTACAGTACTTTAAGAGTGAAGTGTAAAAGCACAATAGTCCAGTCTGGAACGTCCCTGAAGGTCTCAGGTTCCAAACCCACCTCTGCCATGCTGCTACTTTGGAGCAAGACCCTTAACCTCATTTGCCTGGGTTGTAACAGTTGTAATTCTTAAGATTGGATCAGTTGCAAGTCTCTTTGGATTAGGGCATGTGGTTAAAGTAGTGGTTTCATATCCCACCTCTGCCACGGTCTGGTCCCTTAACCCAGAATTGCTTGGATTGTAATACTGTATGACTTGTAAGTTGCTCTGGATAAGGGCACCTGCTAAATGACATAACATGTAAATGCTAAATCACATAAATGTTTATGTTAGAATTATAATCGAACTACAATACTACTACACTCACTAAAGGTGATCATTTGAGAGTTGTGAGTTAACCCATTTATATTTTACCTATGAACCTGTCTCTATTGCTAGAACATATCAGATGCAAGGTAATGGATTTCTGCTGGCTAATATAGGAACAAGAATGTTAATTATCTGCTCGCTGTCTTCTACTCTTGGGAGAAGGATTATGGCTGTGATATGTACATATGTAAATAAACGAATCAAGAAAATGAGGAATATTTCAGTGGTTTGCTTTGGCTTTGTGAATTTTAGGGAAAAGCACAGTGCGTTAGGTTTACTGTTTAAACGTAAATCCATTAAACATATGAAGCATTGAAGATCAACAATGCTTGACAATATGATTATGGACATGAAGCTACAGTATTGAGTTACAGTCAAACAACAGTTTTAGTAGCAGTGCTAATTGTTCAAGCGTTTATATTAACTAGGGTTGTTATAACGCCCCACCAGAAACCTTTTTTAAAGGCTGTTAATCACATTGTTGTTACTTGACACTTTTGTTATTAGATGTGAATCACCTGCACATGCAGGCAGTGTAGTAAGGTGGTCTAAAGAGAAAGTAGTCAAGCCGAGACAAAATACAACAAGCACAAAAACATATGCAATTATTGATTTGTTATTAATATTCAAATATGATTTATATGATAAAAAATATTCATTTATACAGGTGTGCTCAGTTGAGCATCTGCATTTTATGTTCTGGACATTGACCAGACAGCAGCATAGTTACATAGTAGTTTTAGATACTGTTCAGAACAGATAGTGCTTTATTTTAAAATGGAACTACAGTTCTTATCTTGTATCTTTGAGTAAGCCTTACTGCAACACCATGATACCATGTGTTTATGTGTTTCAGGACTGTGTTTCTCTTTGAAGGTGCCACAAGGATCTAATTGTACGATCTTTCAGGCATGAATTGCGGGAATATAAAACGGATTTTATTCCTTCATAATCCTTAAGAATCCATATCCATTAAGAAAAATAAATAAATAAATCAGGTTTATGCTAGCCTTTGTGCACTCTTGTTAATTTTCAATCTGTAGCATTACTTGGTAAAAAGCTTACACTAAATACTTTCCATTAAGAAGTACTGTTCTGGTAATCACTGTTGTTTTCTGTATTGATTGAATTTAAAGCTTTTATCAGCACCACACACTTAGATGTTCATCTTCTGTAGCATCACTCTACTGGTCTTCATCAACAATAGTCTTGCCAGAGTGCCGTAACTCCCTCGATCATTTAGTTATTAGGAGACAATGTGTAACTCCAGTAACTTACCGCTGAGGACTCGTTATTTTAAATCTATTTTGTTATTTATTTTAAATTTTATCACGAATTAATTTTAGTTTAATATTGATTTGAATTGTATTATTCACTTAATTTTACTATTAATACAACTTAATTATTCCATTAACATCTTGGCCACTCGAGGAGGATGGGTCCTTTTTGAGTTCTGGTCCTCCCGAGGTTTCTTCTTTATTCAGGGAGTTTTTCCTTTCCACTGTCGCCCTAGGCTTGCTCTATTTGGAAATGGCCTTTTAAGATAATAGAATCATATTGTAAAAGCTGCTTTCAGACAATGCTCCATTGTAAAAAAGTGCTATATAAATAAATTTGACTTTGATATTTGCCCACTATGTTCTGCTTTTTTAAGCATAAATAATAGGCACACTGTCTATTTAGTGTCAAAAACAAGCAAGTATAAACAAGAGTTGAGATTAACATAATGTAGTTAGTGAGATTAAATGTTTTAATCGTTTTACAGCAGCAATATTAATACGTTGCACCCACACAATTGATCACATCTTTTAAGCCGCCCTCAGATGATGGATTAAGAGTCTTGGTTAACCTAGTCTTGGTGGACCAATATTCCTTATAGCTTTTAGGGAGTTTCCTTGCCATTGTTGCCCTAGGCTTGTCCAGTTTGGGATTGGACCTAGATATTGGAGAAAAAAAAAGAGCTGGAGAAAATCATCTGACTTTGACTTTCAATTCTGTTAAGATTTTCTGCATCGCTAAGTGTGATGGCTTGACCTGCCTTACTGCTAAAGGCCAAAAGCTTCAGCTCTGACATTAAACTGACACGTCTCACTTTCGTTAAAACTTTCCTTGTCAGCAACAAAGATTACGCTATTCAGCCTGTCAGGCTTCATTCTTCTTCCTCATTCTCTTCTTCTTCTGGTTCAAATCTGTTCAACTTCATTCATGACAGATTTCCTCCTAAGCCTTTCACCTACACACACTGATATGTCATGCTTCCTCTCACACTCCTTACTCTCACTCTACTCTTTCCTACTTTAGGTTAATATGACTCATTCAGGAAACTTTCGGCATCTTCCTCGTGCTCTGTCTATGCACGCTCAGCGGGGCTTCTGTAGATCGGTATTACAAGCATAAATATTAGATGAGAGCAGGAGACTGGCTATTAATGCTTTTAGCGATTACGCCGTAACGCAAGTCCCCATTGCAGCCGGGGAAAGAGGGAGCAAGGTACACCCCGCTTAATTAGAAATAAGAAACTCAAGCAATCGTATGCTAATTTTACGGTCTTGCTGAACAGACTGGATGATGGAATTGACAGCGTTGCTTCTGCTTACAGTATTTTAGAGCAGCACTCTGACTTTCTCCCGTTTTCCTGATCTTTTAACACGTGCACTTGACGTTAATGAGCTCGATACAAAACGCGCAATCCATCACGTCTGTGTCAAGTTAGTTAGTTCCAGCAGTTTTCCTTTAAAATATTGCCGCAGTGCAAAATTCACAGTCAAAAGGTAGCCGGCACCTTCCCGGTGCCTCCCGATCAACACAAGCATGTCTAGCGTTCCGGAGAATTAGTCTGTCATAGTTGATTTAGGTCAGACGACGATATCTGCTATGTGAATTTTTAAAAAATAATATGCAGTGGTACATGGTGCAATCTTCCAGTCCAAATTCATAACAATACAGAGGAAAGGTCTGCCGGCACAAACTGTTTATCTGACTGAGCAGTTATTTTATATGACACAAACCATTTAGATTTCTGCTTTCCTCTTTCTATTCCGAATTGCATGACAGAAATTGTATTTGGACTCCATTTCCATTATACTCAATTCCATTATACTTTTTCATTGCTTCCTCGACCACGTATTTTTATTCTGAACGTTCAAATGACAAGAACTGGTTCAGACGTGGCAGCAGACATGTTTGGACTAACAATGGTCTTTATCTGGTCAGCACATATAGCAGCCCATTGTTCAAAACAATAAGGCACATACATAAACAATGTAGCCGGGTGGCACATTGCTTTAATATGCCATCCCAGCATTTTAGGGTCCTGGGTATGAGTGCTGGTATTGGGATCTTCTGCCACTGGAGTAGCTGCCCCTACCTAGCCCTGCCTTGGGCTTACACATTTGAGGACAAAATAATCACAATAAATGCAGACTTTGTATATTAAGTATTATAATTTTCTATAATTTTTGTTTGCAAATGTTGCATATTAGCTATGTTTGCTACAGAAGATCTGCTATAAAAAGCACTACGTAACCACATGAGGGAACAGCATAAGCTTCAATGTAAACAATTTGCCTTTTATAAAAATGTATTAGAAACATCATATGCAAGCTGTTATCTTCTTTGCCCGGCATGTTGTCAAACTGCCTCTTTACACTGGACACTGTGCTTTTGTAATGAAATCTACTGTTGCAAAGCTGTTTAAGGCAGCGTGTGAAATCATTTGCAGTTCTGTTTCCTATGTTCCCTACACACACACACACACACACACACACACACATTCCAGCACAGATTAGGCACTGACACTGACATATAGGATGTTACTCTGGTGTGCTGGTATGAATGGATCAGACTCAGCAGGGCTTTGGGAATTTATAAACAACTCAGTGTTAGACTGAAAATAGTCCACCAACCAAAAATATCCAGTCACTAGCATCCTATGAACACGGATGATAAATTAGAGGATGACAAACTGTGCAACAATAGATGAACCACTGTCTCTGACTTTACATCCACAAGGCGGAGTAATTTTCTAGATATGTCAAATAGAGTCCACAGTAAGTGTTTAAAAACTCTAGCAGCATGGCTACTAGAGTACGGGGAAAGAAACAGACGGAGCGTTGTCTGTAACTGTTGAACTATGATGTGCTTCTGTATGGGAAGGGGAACCTTTGAAACAATGTGGTGTACCCAACAAAGTGATCAGTGAGTGTTTTTACTTGTAATTTAACAAGTGGCCTTATCAGAAGCGACTTTTGACAATTTATACAGTGTAACGGGGTTCATTACATGCAAATGTACTCAACGGCTCAACAGTGTCAGTTCCAGTAATGCTGACTTGAATTCTGGACAAGTACCTTAACTTTAGTGCTGCCATGTGTCCCATGTGTCTAAATGTTAAGCAAATTAGGGGATGATTTTGGAGACAGTCCAGAAGAATGGATGGTTCAGTTGGTGACGAAAATGGGATTAACAGTCTTTAAAAAAAAAATATTAAAGCTTGCCTATTTTGATTGTTGACATTTTTGTTTTTTATCCTGATGCATCTTTATCAAGTCTGCATGTTATATTAAAGTGAATCCATTTTGGATTCACCTCCACAATTCTTTATCTTGTGAGGGTTAGTAAAGAGTTCCCATTCAGATGAAAGATAATATTCTCATTATATATTCATGTGCAATCAGTCTTCCCTATTTTCCTACCAGACGGAATGATAATTACACTCTTTCAAGGACAAGGCAGTAATATTAAATGCAAGGTCATTTTCTGCTTTCATTAGAAAGAGATGATTACAACATCTCATCATGTATCCTAATGTGTGGTGTTACTCTTCTAGCACGGCATCAAACAGCATCTACCCGGGTCTTTAATTAATAAAGACAAAAATCGCTTTCTCTCATTTTGTTTTTCTCGCGCGCACACTTGTCAGTGGGTGAAATGCTCGCGTTGTGATTGTTAATGCAGCACCCTTGGGCAAGGAATCAATCTCTGTCAGCCCTGACCTTTTCTAACTGCAGCCTCAGTTTGATTGTAGTCTTTTTTTTTTTTTCTTTTTTTTTTTTTGAGAGATAGAGTCTTTTAATGTGGACATTCCTTGCGTTCGGGCACACCTGTAGACAATAGTTATTGTGAGAAACTGCACCCTTGGGGTTGACCTAATGTTGCCAGTTTGAGTGTGTACTCATTCTATTAGATTCACTAATTGACCAGGCAAGCTGTCGATGGCTGACTAAGGCATGACCTCATCCTTGCTGTCACGTGACCAATTTCTGTTCACTTACCAGTATGACTCACACAGGCGCACACACACCCCAAACACACTATTTTCCTGTCCTCAACACACACATTGGTGTGGCGGTAGGGGTTCTGTCTTTTAACAGTTTGCCGTACAACTGCACAATGGAAGAGAAAATAACATTTGCCATTTTGAATACTTATTGTTATGTGTATACCTGTATTTCTCTTAAATGTTGGGAGTAAATTGGAATTGAAACAAGACTGTTCTGACCATTAAGTTGGATATACAATATGAACAAAATAACTGAGTATGTTTCAGTATGGAATATTTTATTTTGAATACTCACCTAATTTTTTATGAGCAGTATATCATTGTTTTAGCAATGGTGTAATGACCACATATAATTATTCCTCAGTCGTTTTGTTGACTTGCAACAAGAATGTATGGGTAATTTGTATGTTGTATTAAAAAGTGAACACAATCTGAAAAAAGCAGCTGCTGTAAGGTACAGTGGAACATATTAAGTGTGGCCTCTTCTTAAATTTAAGCAAGAACGTTATCTGGCAGTATCACCAGGATGCCCTTCGATCCTTGTACTTCCAAAGAAGCTTGAACACGTAGTATTTAGTGAGAAATCCCCTCTGTGTTTTCAGAAGGGTAGCAGCCGAGAAACCACTTTTTCAGAATAATAACAGGTTGATGAGACTCATCTTGACAAATCAGTTTGAAGTTGTTAAATCGATATGTTCTGTATGATTGGACCATCATTGCTAAAACAGCAAACCGAATGATGTGCTTTATCACAACACTGTAATGTTTGTTAGTTTTCAAACTGGGATGCTTATTGTTCTGTGCTTTGTTTGAATCCAGCCCTGGTCGTTCTCCCATATCCTTCGATCATGAGATCGTCATGATGAACCATGTTTACAAAGAGCGCTTTCCAAAGGTAAGCCATACCTGAAAACATTTTTCAAGCCAATGTACTTCAAATCCTATCCAAAAATATACAGTAATCCTTTGTCTTATATTTGAGTGTGTTCAATGTGCTGCTCAGCAGATCAGTTAAACTGTGCGTGTGTATCGCTGAAAGTTGTGGGTTTCCTTTGTTGTCTACCTGAACTGTTTATTTAACCATCTCTTGTCCCTGCAGGCCACGGCTCAGATGGAGGAGCGGCTGGCTGTATTTCTGTCCTCCTCAGCTCCAGACAATGTCATGCCTCTGGCTGATGGGGTTTTGAGCTTCATACATCATCAGGTGATCGAACTGTCCCGGGACTGCCTAGAGAAATCACGCGAGGACCTCATCACCTCCCGCTACTTCTATGAGCTACAAGAGAAGCTTGAGAAACTTCTCAAGGATGTGAGTACAGCAATGGAGTCCATGTTTTCTTCCTCCTCTCAAACACAGCCGATCGTATTCTGCATACGACACCCGACCCAGCCAGAAGGCGCTCAAGCTGGCACTTGAACTCAAGTCACTGTGGTGATAATGGAGTTAATTCTTGATCCAAACTGACACACAGCTATTTAAACTCACAGTAGTGATGCGCCAAAATTTTGGTTGAACCTATTTTGTATTATTACATACAACCGATTCGAAATTTAAAAAAGAGATTCGAACACTTTTGAAATCATTTCAGCATTTGGATCCTGAAGTCGGACTGCACCTTTGGGGAGTTAGCATGTTCTCCATGTTCTCATGGACTTACTTCAGGTTCTCTGGTTTCCTCCCACATCCCCAAGACACACTTTGTGGTTATGTGTTGATGGAACCTTGTGTCTGTCAAAATTAGGCATTTGTGCAGCTTTAAATAAACAGTTATAAAACACACCAGATAAATACAAGTCTTTCTGTTTAGGTTTTTGGCTCAGCATGCTTAAAATTCCAATATGAGCCAAACGTCGCTGTCTCATAGGACAGGTGCTACCTGAATTACAATCTCTATACATTCCAATAAACTATAAATTATACGTTGAATGTGTCCTAAACCAAGGAGTTTAAAATATGCAGTATGTCATAGCATAGACTAGCAGAATGGCTAAATATCTTGTGTAATTATTTGAATAATATATTGAAAGAGAAAAACCAAATGGTTAATGTTCAGCATCTGTGGGAGAAAAATCAGCATTCAGAATACGATTGCTGATGAATGTGTATTTGTGTGTATTATTAGATTCCCATAGAAACGCTTTATTTGTAAAAAAAAAAAATAATAATAATAATAATAATTACAAACATACACATTACAAACGTTTTAAACAATATTATTATTTTATACAATTGGCCTATAGATGATGTGATTTGGCTAATTTCAGGATAACAGGGATAAAAACATGGTGGCCACTGGCTTGTAAATTCTGCCTTTAAAGAGCATGAGATTTCTTTGTAAATAGACACGTTCAGAACATGGCAAAGTATAGCTAAAATCACCATTCATCCCCAGCTGCTTTGCTGTCGCAATTGTTTCATGTTTTTTCATTTAAAGCAGACCTAGGCTGCGTGGAAGCAGAATGTTTTCTGCTCAGTATCAAACTCGTCTGTGAACGTGAAAACGATAGTGGTGGTTCTCAGTAAAATTAGATTTTCTATGACAAAAGCAAATTCAAATAATCAGTCACCACTGTCGTCTCTTAATACAGCTTGCTTTTATATCATCTACATCTACTTGTACAGCAGCAGTTCTGTGGCAGCACAGATGTACATTATTCTACTTAGAGCTACTGATTAATTAACTGACCATCACCTGAACCAAATCTTTTTTTTTTTTTGTTTGTTTACTGAGGAAAAGTACAAGATACGTGAATGCTATGATCAAAGTATTGATTACTGAACTTTCCTGTCGTTACACTGTTAACATTAGTGTCGTTTTGTTATTAGTCATGGTCTGAAAACACTTCGTCTTTATTTTGAACAGACCTCATTTAAAGCAAATAAATGCTCTTGTCTTTACTGCAAATAAATATTTTAATTTCTGATTTGTCAGTAAAGTATAGAATTAAAAACTCAAGCACATACAGTATCTACAAATGGTAATTCCAGATATACCTTATTCTGCATGTTTTCCACAGTTGTTTTTCACAGGTATAAAATTCCCATGTTGGGGATGGTGAGATCATCGTTGCAGGTCTGAAGGTTATGCTTGTTTGGAGCAGTGTTGCCTTATACACCTGTCATAGGTCTGTCATGGGGCAGGCTGCTGATGTCTTGATTAGCTCAGTCATAGAATCACTGGTGCATTGCTGGTTTTATGGCTCCCAGTGGTCCCGTTCGGATCATTCTAAATCTTGTGTGCGCGTGAAAACGGTACGATTCACCGTCTGTTTGTGTAGGTTGTGTATGTTGAGAAAGGGGGACGCATGTGCCTGATTTTAATTTCACGCCTCGCTGGCTTCTGCTGGTGACGGATGACTCTTCCAAACATCCGGCAGGAGGGGTGTAAGGATAGAGAGAGCTAGACAGAGTTTGATAGAGCAATGGAAAATGGCGGGGGGAGAGGGGGGTCAGGCTTTCCCCTCTCTTGGTTGGCTGTGTCTGATTGACCCATCACAGATGCCTGTTGTCGATCCTGAGCCAGTGGAATGCTAACGCACACACACACACACACACACACACGCACACACTCTATGCTCCGTTTTGGAATTCAGGCGAGCAAGGATGACATCACCTAGCCCAGGCTAATTGGCTGGCTTGGGTCGAGGTGAATAAGCGTGACAGGTGGGCTAGGCTGCTGTATAAAGCGCGCGGTGAGCAGGTGTGCATGGGAAAGCACAATCTCGCTCGCGCTGAGGATGGCACGCGTCTCGTGGCAGAGGCGCCTGGAGGAAGAGGAGCTCCTCCAGCGCGTTCTGGAGCAATGGGAAAGGAGCAGGCTCCGATACGGCGTGGACCTTACAGTTGAGTTTGGTGCCGGTGCTCTTAACGGATTTGTCGACTCTGATAGGTTTTGGTTCAGTGGACTGGTGGGTTTGGTCGTGCTGACTCTCATTCTTCATATGTCAGAGGCCATCAAGGTAGAAGTGAGTGCAATGTCGAAGTTGTGACCCAGGATGCCGCTGATTAGCTCTGTCACACAATTACAGATGCTTTTACTTGCGTTACGGCTCCCAGGGGTCGTATTTGGAGTACTCTAAATTGAGAGAGCATAGCTGCCGTGCGTGTCACGTTGTGTTTATAAAGGTTGTGTATGACTGCGAATGATTGTAACACACTGCCGGTGTGATTGTGTTATGTCTGATAACCTAAACGTGAGGCTTGGATTTCCCACTTAATGTGGTGAAACAGACACTACAGCATGTCTAATCAAATGTTTAATAATACAAATGCAAACATTCTATCACTTGTATGTGTCTGTTGGTTGTATTGGCTCGTTTTGGGTTTTTTTTTTTTTTTTTCTTGTGTCCTGCAGGTGTATTCCAGCTGCATGCGGTAATAACTGATTAAGCCTTCAGTCTTTTCCCCTCAGCTTACATTCTGGATCTTAGAAAGGTCATGGGGAAAATCCCCAAAGGCAGCTATCTATTTTGAAATGACCAATTTCTATAGTTCAGGTTCCAACAGTGTCATCATTAGAAACCACGGGAACCAATCTAGTTCTGTGGTCGACCCACTGACCTGTCACTGTGACACCCAGCCACTGATGAATCCTGGGATTTGGTGCCTGACCTCATACGTCCTAGGGCATTTTTTAAATCTCTTTCCTCACTCTTCCCTGGTGTCATCTGTCCTGTGGAGATCACTATGTCTATCGGTGCAATCGTTCAGGCCGTGTGGGTTTCAGTGCAACTTTCATTGCCTGTATAAATTATTCAGAGGATGATTAAAATCCTCTAGAGGCAGCAGTGCCGGCCGCTGTAGACAGCTCTATTAGCCTCAGTTCAGCCACTGTTTATTAACCACCCAGACTCTATTACATGTCCCTCTGTGCCGTTTCATCAACTCCTGGATCCTCTGTAGCACCTCTCCAACCCCTTGGTTCCAGAAACTCTACATTTTCTCATTTTTTTGTTTATGTATTGGCATTACAGAACATTTAAATTACTATTACGTGGGGTTAAAACCCCAGAAAATGTTTACACATTGTGTGCCATTGCTCTCTAGGGTTGTGTTTTACACACACACACACACACACACACACACACACACACACACACACACACACACACACACACACACACACA
>JAUZST010012091.1:0-11604 GCA_034779995.1 Parotocinclus haroldoi
GTGTGTGTGTGTGTGTGTGTGTGTGTGTGTGTGTGTGTGTGTGTGTGTGTGTGTGTGTGTGTGTGTGTGCGCGTATGCACTGATAAGGCGCAAATGTCCCTATGAAAATAGGAAAACCCGGAATTACGGAAACCTGGAAATATGCAAAAACTCTCGATTCCTCAATTCCTATGTTTTTTTTAATGGCATTGAAAAAAAACAAAAGACTCAACAGACTTGCTTTTGGTTGCTGAGGTCACGTTTAGGCTTAGGTGTAGGTCTAGCATTAATTACTTGCAGTAATCCCTCCTTTTCATTCATGTCAGTGGAAGGTCGTGTTCATTCCCTTAACACCATCATTCCCAACACCAGTTTTTAATTTGATATATGTCCTTTGTGTAAGTCTTTATACATCTTATACTTTATAAAACAATTTCCTGGTCGAGAACACGTTAACACAGTCTGCAGGTATAGTCATATAAAAATACTAAATACTAAATAAAACACATTTACATTTTTCGTAGCCTGGTTCGAATCATGCTGTAGTGACTCCTGTCTCTCAAAACACATGGCACAAATTGAAGCTTCCTCAGGCACTTCCTGAGCCCCCCTGAGACCCTTGATAGAATAAGAGTGTTAAATAGGTAGGGCACAAGCAGAAATGCATTTCAGGGCCTTCAACCGGTTAGTGTTGCAACTCGCACTATCTCAGACATGGCCAGCCGTTCCTGTGTGATCCCTGATCCAGCTGGAATGCAACACCAGGACTTGGTTCACTGGACTTGTCACTGCATCACCCGAGCACCTTATACTCATACTCGTCTCATCTGAGATCATCTCACCTGATCTCACCTTTTAGGGATGCTCCCTTTATACCCAGTCATGACACTCAGCAGTGTTCCAAACGGGTGTTTTTGAGAATACCTCAACTTTCCCAGTCTTTTGTTGCCCCTGTCCCAACTCTTTTGGAATGTGTTTCAGGGATCAAAATTAAAAATGAGCGAATACTTGCAAAAGAAAATAAAGTTTATTGGTTTGAACATGAACTAACTTGCATTTGCAGTGTATTCAGGTAATTCAGGTCAATTTGTATTTAAATATAGCTTTAAAAGGATTTTCAAATCATCCTATTCAGCTTTTATTTATGTTTTAAACAACGTCGCAACTTCACTGGAATTGTGGTTGTAAGAACCTTAACCTCTTCAGCTCATACTTAGGTAACAGAAACGTGTCTGTTTAGAATTGGTTCTTTCCCATGGGAAAGGGTTCCAAATTAGGGCCCTGTACCAGTGTCTTGCTGGTAAAAACAACAATTATCGGGGTCCGTCCCAGACCTTTGTACACGTAACTGCGGCTTGTAGAGAAAGAAGATCCTTAATTGAAACTTTTGTGGCTGTTCGATGACAGATGTGTGGTTTTACTGCTTGGCTGGTAAGGGGACACTAATTGGGAAAATCCCACAGGATTTGAGCAACTTTGTGGAACCGGCCCCAACATCTCGCGACCACACATGTAGGGAAGCTCCATACCCCCTCAGATCTGAACAAGAGAAGAGAACATCTCAAGTCCATTGGCTGTTAATGGAGAGACGCTTAAGAATGCTGTCCTACATGCCTGAAATTAGCAATGTCAAGAGGTCTGCTGCTTTTGGCACGGCTTGCAACGTGCAGGCCTCTTTTACGCGTCCAAACATGGGCCGTCGGGAATCAAATTTGGCAGCCGAGAAGTGGCCGTGTCACAGCAGCGTCTTGTTTTGGAAAATGTAGAGAGGTTGCCATAGAGTCTGTATTTAATTCCATGGTAATTAGCCAAGCCCATTGATTGCACAACACTTGCCCCCCTCTCACTCTGGCTGTTCGGTGGCCTCATCACACGGCGCTATTTATGTTTACGCGTTCTGTAACTCCTGTCTATACAGGATGTGTGATAAAGACCCCTTTGTAGACTTGCGACGTTCACATGGATGGGGGCGAAATCGGCTGTCCCTCGAGCCACCCATGCTGCGTGAGTAATGCTTACTGTCTGATCGGGAAGAATCACGAGTGAGATGTGAAATGTGCACGGCCTGTTTAGATGGCAGGAATTTTGTGGGTGTTTTACAAATCTCACTTTGCGAGCTGCAAGACCGAGTGAGAAAGCGAGTGAGAAAGTGAGAAAGAGAGAGAGAGGATTATTGCATATAGGATAAAGATCAACAGAACAGCTTGCACAGGCTAAGGATTTGTGCTGCAATTTCGGAGGTTAAATCTCAAGGCTGCATGTAAATTTCATAATCTATACGTTGTATTTACAGGACTTTACTCTCACCATGTGGAAGTGCTGTGGTACAATCGAAGGGTCCTTTTTTGCCTCCGCTTACTGCAGGTTGCAGTTAGAAGGCGTTTGAACAGTTGTGCAATTGACCCATTGGCCCAGAGCAAACAGCAGGCTTCTGAGAATGGGGAGGGAAGAGTGTAAATGCATACAAGCACTGCCTTTTTCCACTGATGTCACTGGATTTAATCTCCTCTGCTTGCACAACTTACTTTCATTTGAAACCCCAGTTGTGCAACAAGGCCACAAAGATTACTAGAGACACGTGTCTCGCCAAAGTATTGCCACTAGCTCCAACGTTAAGCGTCATATTTATCCACTTCGGTGCGTGAGCCGAATCTAAAGGTCACCGGGTTTTGCTTTTGATCTGATCTAAAAAGATGGCTCATGCTGAGCAGCTGGATTCTGACTTGTTTTGTCCTGCCATATTCATTCATGCATTCCTGGCTTTCCAGATCAGAGGTAGTTAGAGGTCAAATTTCAGGTTACATTTCAAAAAGGCACCTTCCCAAGTAATATGTTTATATCATATAAGGACTTTTGTTTGAAAATTATGAATCTGTGCACAAATGTAACCTGTAGCATCTGCTACCAAGAAACTGTTTTCATTCAGTTTGTATGAAAGTTGATGCATTACCAAGTCAAGCGGTTTTTAATTGTCATTTCAACCATATAACGTGGACCAAGGTGCTACTAAAACAATAGACTATCATAGATTATCATTCCAAAACATTCCAATTACTGAATCACCTGTCTTAAAGTTTAATTTAACCTTAAAAACTCTTATATGTTATTAATTCCGTGGTACACCTGATAGCCCCAGGGATCCAGCTATGATTATCTGTGGATATTGTCTGTCAATCTGGGCTTGTTTTTCCTTTGGGTTCAGCTCTGGGCATGCATGCCAGTCCATGGATTAGCTACTTTAATTGCCCCATTATGTAAGCTTTTCCAATGGAAAGGTGATCATCTCAAAGAACACTCTAATTGTCTCAGAAATCGATGGGCGCAATCATATTTGCAATATCTTTTGTGTTTCAAAAGTTATCAACACAGAAATTTTCAAACTTTTGTTGTTCATCACGGGTAACTGAAGATGGAATTGATGATTCTGATATCAGGGGAACACAGGTGTTGTATCATAGCAACAGACTTCATCAAGAAAGATCCCCGAAAGATCACTATTTAACAGGACTGTTAAATCCCCCATAGCCAAAATCAAAGAAACTGGGACTGTGGACGACCAGCCATAAATACTGCTACCAGCGAGGAAACATCAACAATGGTTTTGGCAGCCCTGTCCAGCCACCGTGACAGCCATGTTCTGTGGCTTTTGACTCGCCCTGTATTATTATTATTATTATTATTATTATTATTATTATTATTATTATTATTATGTCTTCAGGATGTTTTTTTGCTGAGCATAGCTGGGATCTTGCCTCAAATATTACTTTATCCATTGGGTTGTTCTGTCCTGTAAACCTGCAAGTGGATAGTACTGATCTGCTTCACTCTTTACTCTCATAATGATGCACATTCACAAAATGTCTCAAGCCATGGGTGTAGATACTTTCGATAAGGGGCGGTATTATTCAGTGACTTCCCACTTTACATAAGGGAACCCAAATCTCAGTGGTTTGCTGAGTCACATTTTCTTGGCTCTGGGACCCCAGAGAAATGACATGGCTGTCTGATTTTATATCTTGTGGACTGGTAGGCACTCGAGACACACAGATGTTTGCGCATGCACTGAAAAAGTGACTTTGACATAATATGTCCCCTGATGATGATCTCAGGCTGATTTTTAGTCTAATATAGTTTTCTCTGATGACTGCTGTCATTGTTGGGACTGTGGTGGTCAAGTGGTTAAGGTACTGGACTCTGGACCTGGTGGTCCAGGGTTCAAATCCTGCTGCTGCCGCATTTGAGTCCTTAAGCAAGGTCCTTAACCTGTGATTGCTTGAGTTGCTCTGGATAAGGGCTTCTGTTAAACACTGTAAATGTAAATTGCTCATTTGGTAAATAATGCGTTTTGTAATTAGTGATACATAACATACACATTAACATGCACTCCGAAGCTGAACCTTTCCCATTTCACACGTACGTACATATTTATGTGTGTATGTATGGGGTGGGTGGGGGTGCACTATGAGAGTAACTGCAAATCATTATCACGTTGGCCGACACAAAAACGGAGGATGGTCTCTAGACAAGAGGGACAAAAGGAACAGCTGCTGAATGAGGCAAAGGCAAACGCAAACCCTTTCCACAGGCCACTCATTACTGAGAACAAATATTAGGCTTCTGTGCCAAAGCAGGCAGTGCCTCACACAAACACACACACACACACACACACAATGTGACATGCTGTTATCAGAGGCCAGGAGTCGTGTCCGCTTGCTTATGATAAGGCAGAGCATCCGACTGTGAAACTACTGGGAATCCCTTGTTTACTGACTGTCCAGCGGTTCCACTGAGTGGCACTCACCTGTGTCATAACCTGCTAAACGGGGACAGACTGATAGCTTGTACAGTGTGAGGCTTATCTGGCAAAGATCGAATGTTTCCACAAATAAAGGAGCCTGGAAATTGATGTATGCCTTGCCAAAACTAGCAGAGATCATTTATGCCACTATGTTTCGTGTTGTGCCAAAAATAAGAATATTTAAAACGACAGGTCACAGGCAGTAGATTTTTTAAAAATAGATTTGAATGCCTTAAATGCTTCTGTAAAATATGCAACTGCTTTAAATGCTTAAGTCTGCGTGTCACAGCTCTTATGTAACTCGTCCCATGTTTGTTATTTTGACTCTGCCAAAAACATATTTGATTTGTTCTGCAGATGCGATTGTACAGAAAGTAGACACGGCACCAAAAAGGATGTATTATGTCATCTGCTAGCTACTGGAATGAACGAGGAGAAACTAGCAAGAATAACAGCTTCATCATCATAGTTTTTAACACTGAGATTGGGATTTTCCAAGTTTCTACTTCACAGATCCAGGCTTAAGTTCAGGCTTAACTGGTCCTATATGTGACGTCGCCAAACTAAATTCAGGCAGCCTACACCACTTTGGTATCACATAGCGTTCCTACTGCCGGTGAAAACTAAAGCAAAAAAAAGCCCTGGAACAAATAAAGCTATATGGAGATAATTTCCTGTCAAATTAGCCCCTCGTACTGTTCCGTGCAAAAGCACATGCAGGTGCTATTACAGTCGAATCTGGTTAACTGGAGCTAACTGGAGTTAATGGGACCAGCCGCTTATTCAGACCGAATCCTAAAGTACTGAAACAAATCCTGTTATATATGTGTAATGTTATTCGCTTATTTGGACCAAAATTCTGCTTAATCGGACCACCTGTGAGAAGAAGATGATCCAGCAGAGGAAGAATGATGGTCTTGGCAATGTTCTGCTGGACAACCCTTGGTCTGGGCTGTCATGTGAATGTTGATTTGACATGGTTCATCTAATATGTGAGTTATGTCAGTTCATAATTCCCCCCCCTGTATTAAGACACAACCAAAGATTTAATATGAAGAGCCACTCCATGTAGTTTTTATAACATTAAATAATGGAGCTGGTTCAATAGGACACTGACCAATAATAGACTGAGCAGCCCAATTGTTTTTGATCTTCTAAAATTAGAGGTTTAGAAATAACAGAGCTGTGAACCACACACACAGGACCGCCTCTGGACTGTACCCAACCTTAGGCAAGATTTTACTCTGGAGGCCCCACACCCTCCAAATTACGAAACCTACTCAAATGATACTGCCTATTAGCAACGTGTTTTTGCCTAATGTGTTATGAATTTAATGTGTTGTGATTATTTGGTGTTAAAAAAGGCATGGCTCTAGGATTTAATCTCCCCAATTACCATTTAATTTTCCCTCTACGTGGATCATTATCTCACCCGAGATGGACCATAGGCGAGTGTAAACACATAAATTCGATGCCTTTCAGAGCAGCTAGTTTGTTTACATTCCTCCCCTCTTGCATGTAGACTTTCTCAAAATGTCATCTATGTATTTGAAAAGAATGACCTATTACCAATGGCATATTAATTCTCGTTTTTTTCCTTCAGAAAGACCGCCTGTTCGCCTCAGACAGAAAGTTTGTAATGACTGAGGAAAAACAACAATGTTGGTCTTGTCATGTGGGGGCACCTCTGGTCAGGGGTACTTACCCAAACTTGCGGAACTCTGCAGACTCACAGGTGACTCAGACACAGACAAACTGAATCTGGAATTAAATCTGGATGAAATAACAGGTTTGTGAAGTGTCAGCACCCTGACTCTCAAAGTAGTGGGATCAAGCAAGCTTGAGCAGTTACCCAAACTGGCCAGCTGACAGACAAACTTACCTCACATTGGGTTATCAGAGGCAGGATATGAATCGGGGTCCCAGCACTGGGAACTAGTGATCTACCAATTGATCCAGTCTGGTTCCCTGTTTTGTTTTTGCAGTTTCCACTCAGTTCATTGTTAGATATACGTTTACAGTTTTAGTGCCATTTATCTAGAGCAACTGCAGAACATTTTGATCCAATTTCACAATGCACAGTACAGATGTTTAAATATTTAGAGCCTTGGTCAAGGACCTGGTGACTTTTTGGACAAATCTGCCATTGTGTTCTCATCTCAAGGCGTTTCCCCCTTCCTCCAAGTCTCTGGAATTCCTCGAGTTGCGAGGGCTGAGTCAGTAATGTGCGCTGACCATGGGTGCCCCTGCATGACAGGAGCATTGTAAAGATTGCATATGGGAGCTGAGCGTGCAAGTCTGCAATCTTCTTTTTATTATTATGTTTTTTAATCATTGACCTGCATTATCCATGCCAGTCCATTGTAAGTAGTTCAGCATGATTAATACACATTCATCTTATTACAAGAAATTTCAAATAATGCTTGGGTTGTTTGTTTAGCCACATAAAAAAGTGCACCCATTCAAGACGGAAATTCCAGTAAACTGATTTGCTTTCTGAGTCACGTCGCCGTTCCGCCTTTGTCCTGCAACCAACACGACTTTTTACAGTAGGAGCTCTGGCTGAACAGAGCGGCCTTTCAATAGACAGATTTGAAATGTAAAAATGTTCTTATAGTCGCTACGGTCTGTGGGTGAACAAGAATGTTTGGTTTTAATGACTGTCTGAAGGTTTGGATTCACGTTAAATGCCCTGTGAAGCCCAACCGCGTGATGTCACAAAACATTTATGCCCCCCCCCAAGTCACTAAAGAAGATGTTGACAGATAGTAAGGCTTTCAGCTTTGTTGCCTTCAATTGAAAAGTTTCCTCAAGTACCAATTACCCTTTCATTTTTACGGTGCTGTGTAATTATTTGCAAAGATGTTCTCGTGAGGCTGAATGACGGTGATTAGAGCAAGCGCAGGAGTTCCCACTGAGATTACATAGCAACCGAGTGTTGCTTCCAGAGATGATGGTCGTTTTACTTTTGAGTACAGGATGAACTGTATGACATCAAGTGTCCAGTGAACTTCCATGGCCACGCTCCTCCATTTTTGTCTTTTCTTAAAAGGTACCAGTAGTGTTTTAAAGTTATCTGTGGGTTATCCCGGTTAACCGCAAGAGCATTAGGATGAGGTAAGGTCTTATGAGCTTATTCATGGTGTTTGAGGAAAGGTCTCCACCAAGCTGTAGCCAAAATATTGGAACTGTTCAACCAACACAATAAATTCTTTCTATCCTTCACCAAACTTTACAGTTGTTTGTGTGAACTATTGCAGCCACTGCAGACCAGACGGAAGAGCCAGGTGTGCAAACAACAGTTCCTAACGACCTGGGTTTAATCACCTGGATAAGCTTGCATCATCTGGTGGTATGGTTACAGGACCTTGCGACCGATCACCTTGTCGTCTGTATCACATGAATCTCCGGGACCCTAACCAGGATAAGCGGGGTCCAGAAAAAGGTCACTTTAACTGTGCATTCCTGGTATAAAGTTTAGAATCATCCATGTAATGAAACTAGACGACTTATGTTTGGCTGGACTTTAATGAAAACCCAATCCATGAAGCTCTCAATGAACATATTGATGTTGCATCCAACCAAAGACTGATCATGTTTATCCACTGCCACTAGCACTTGTTCTCTGCTTGTGTGGCCAATGTTTACAACCTAGACTTTGCCACTCAACTGTATCCACACTGACACTACAACAACAACAACTACTGACTTGTTGGCAAGGATGTTGAACAACACTGTGCTCTTCAGTATATACCATTCTAGTGGCACTGTTTAGCTGTTAATGACTGTGCACCTCTTGTAAAAAGTTTGTGTGACTATACCAGCAGAAGTCACACTTTAAAAGGAGTGTCTATGGCCAAATTTGTTATAATTCTATTTAGATTTCTGGATTATCAGACGATATGGGTATGGTTAACTTAAGCTATGTAGATAACTCCTTGGCTAGTGTAAGGTCGCATTAGGTACCAGGAACACACTACAGTTACATACCGTAGGTGCGTATTACATTAAAATAAAGCCAACAAGGTTAAAGCTGTTAAAAGTTTAAGTTGTTTGGCCGCGACTAGCAACCACAGTAGCTTCAGTGCACCTATGGAAGGCTGTGTTAGTTCACCACAAGCCACCAGAATCATCAACCTGCTTTTATTCCTTAACATGGAACCGAACCTAATATTTTCTCTCATTACATTTGTCATCGGTCTAAATCCATAAATGTTTAGTTATATTGAGCATCATGGCAAAAAGCTTGACAGTTCTAAATATCCAAATGTAACATCGGCAAGGATTCAATACCAGATATATGGAAAGCATGTATGAAAACTGAACTCCCATTTAACAAACGTGAAGTTTATTATCTTCCATAAATCGTAGCAATGATTTATAGCAACCATGAGAAGGCTGCTTACTGCCATCATTCATGGAGGACAGTGAAGGACAATATATAATAAAACCCATAACCACTAGGTCAGACGTTTTTTTGGTTATGGAGTACTGTGCAAAACTCTTAGGCCACCATTAGATTAGTTGTGTTAGCAATGGTATTCGACGATTGGAGCCCAAAATTAGAAATTTCACATTTTAAATTTCGAATTCGTCACTGCATTAATACTGCATACAATGTTTCCTGTATTTCTGAGAAATAATTATATATTGACATTAAGCGTTTACGTTTACTAATCAACAGTATATCTAATATAACGCTGGTCTAAGACTTTTGCACAGTACTGTAAATGCAATGCCACTTTTCAACTTCAATTTTAAAGTTTAAAAAAGGCTTGATGTTAATTCAGGAAATTATTTTTTTTCTTCAACTTCATTTTAACAGTCAGGCTGCACACAATCAGACAAAGATCCAAATTTATAAATACGCAGGGTTTTGGAACTGGAGTCCTTGGTACTGGATTGCTGCTCAAGCACAGCTCAAGTTTACCAAAAACCAAAGCCCTTAAAATAGCTCATAAGGAAGTGCTACTAAGTAATTGATTGAGCAAGACAGGAAGGGCCGTCTGGGACATCTGGTGGTACCAGCACTGGAGGAGCTTGATGGAGAGCATGCAGCTCTGCTCTGTGTCCACATTTAGTGTTTGTTTGGCCAGAGCAGGATGGAAGGGGACATCTGGTAGAAATCAGGTCTTTGCTGGAGGCATCCTAAACTCCTGAAGACCCTCAGTGTGAGTATGAACAGAAACAGGAAATACCTGATGTTAATAGGTCCAGGTTTAGTAATAGAATATGAACCCTGAAGTGTCAGAGCGATCGCAGTCTGGACTACGACATGTTTACGTCAGAGTTTAAGCTAAGAAAGTTTAATAAACTATGTTCTGAACCACTAGGTTCTGAGATTTGATGAAAAATATTAATCAAACCCCTGGATTCGTCCAGTGTGATATATTTGTTTCGTCCTTTGACATCTGTGTTCTTTTCATCTAAAACAAAACAAAAGAACTTGTCATTTGACCAGGGGCGCCAAAACGTGTGCGTCAGATTTCCAGGTTGACCACAATGTGTTTTCATGAATGACATAAATAATAGAACAGTAATATTTATAATAACATTTAAAAGACTGTGTCATGGCACCTCTTTTTCTTCTTATACATATTAGTAGTAGTAGTAGTAACAATAATAATAATAATAATAATAATAATAATAATAATAATAATAACAGAAAAAGCTAGGAGTTTTATATGTTCAGTGACAGTAAGCATTATAAGGTTTGTAATGTTAAATTATGTGATTGTTTAACTTGTAGTCCTGCATATATTATTTTAGTTAATAAAGAAGCTTCAGAAAGAACTGATTCAAAGACCGTACTGATCTTTTGGCCCTGTCTTGAGTACGACGCTATGATATCTAGATTCGATTGAGTAATGCTAAACCCTATAAACCTTTTCTTTCAGTTCAGTGGTCTGGCCCAAAAGTTTGTTCATTCTGGGGCCGGCCTTTAGCCGAGCATGGTGGTCTTTTATTGTTGCTTCATTCGTCCGTCATGAGTCTTGCAGAAGCCGGTGTATTTTTCTCGCCAAGTAAGTGTGAGAAAAGCAGCGGGAGAATGCTTCTTCTCCTCGGCCAGCTCCGGCTGTTTTCAGTTACCTTCCAGCCGGAGAAAATATTTACTCCTGAAAACCGAGAGGATAATTTTCCCTCATTGACTTTGTTCCAGTGGCATCTGGATTTCGTTAAGGGCTCTTGTATGAGGTGGGAACAGTACGAGAATATAAAGGCTGAGCAGTGTCTACTGAACACATGTACTGAGCAAAACCCTGGGTGACCTGCAGAACAGCACGCGAGCTGCTCAAACTGTTTTAGATATAAAGTCCTGCTGGGCGGAAGGAACGCGGATGTTTTGAGCATTTGTGCGAGGTGTTCAGCACCTTCGCAAGATTGAAGCCTGCCAGATATTCTCCATGTTTTGCTGAGATATTAATTTTTCTTTTGAGCTATTGAAACTCTTGAGGCCTTTTGAGACGTCTGTAGTACCTCAGTGTCCATGTAGGGCCATGTTTGTGTCAACCCTTGTTCCAGTTACATAACGACTGGCTACTTGTCTGTCTCACTTTCCCATTATCTTCGCACTGTGGGAAATTTGGCCTGGTATACCAGCATGTCGCAATCACACTGGGTATTTACATAATAGGTTTGTTTTGGGTGTCAGCAAGATGAGACTGAATGTTTTCTCAGGCGCTTTGTGTTTATGGTCTAACAAGACACAGCACCACCTTTGACGCATTAAAGAACCGGGTCAGTAGATAGATAGATAGATGGATAGATGGATAGATAGATAGATAGATAGATAGATAGATAGATAGATAGATAGATAGATAGATAGA
>JAUZST010012092.1:0-11603 GCA_034779995.1 Parotocinclus haroldoi
GAGAGAGAGAGAGAGAGAGACAGAGAGAGAGAGAGAGAGAGAGAGAGAGAGAGAGAGAGAAAAAGAGAGAGAGAAAAAAAGAGAGAGAGAGAGAGAAAGTGAAAGAAAGAGAGGGAGAGAAAGAGGTGTTCAATTTTGCCATATTTTCAGCACAAACTATTTCAACAAACTGAATGCTTTTTTTTTTTTTTTAATTAATACATTTTTGTTGACGTTACCCATGTTAAGTTTTAAAAGAATGCTTCATCATGGTCCATGGCTGTTTCAGCTTCGAAACCAAATTGAACTTTCAATTTCACTTGGAATAGCGTTGTGTTTTGAAATCCTAATTAAAAACCATTAATCTTTTATTAAAGAAAACTTTATTATTATATTTTGCCAGTATTATATATTTTTTTATTATATATATTATTGCCAGTGCTAAGCCACATGCACTAAAAAAAAGTGACACGCTCTTCTAGAGGTAAAAAATAAAAAAATCAACATGGAGTCAACAGTAACAGGCACTTTTTAAACGTTGCGTTAAATAAGGGCATCTTATTCAGCCCCAGCCACTTATTTGGTTTGCATTTTGGTTTCTTTAAACTTTGCTTTTAAGCTTTTTAAGCTCCTTTGACACTGAAGTCGCAGCGTCAGTTATTCACGAGGCTTGTTACTTTTCTATCTGCCACTGAAAACATTTCTCACTGCTGTTGTCCATTCCTCCCTCTCCTCGGTTCACGTTTGTGGCAAATGTCATGTTTCGCACGTTTCATGTTTCAGATATGTACTGGATTTCAAGATCATATAGTAAAATGGCCCGAATAAAACTGAAAATGTCACATTGTGGCTTTTTTAGCCATTCGCACGGCCCCAAAGACAACGGAATCTGCAAAAAAAACAAAAATTGCACTTCACCACTATCGCCTGATGTGCAAATAAGTCGGTGGAAAATTCCCCAAAGCATTGTTTGCGGAGATGCTGCGTGTGCATACTGTTCGTTTGTTTTATATTATTATGTTTAATGTGCATGTGAAACGTAAAGCAGAACTGCCCAAAATAGCCCGAGTCCCATCACCTTTTAGTGTAATCCAGAACATATTAAACAAATTAGGGTTAGTCTAGTCATGAGTTCATTCATTTTGCGTAGCCATCTGACAGATTGTGTATAAATGAACCACTCAGTTAAATTAAAGGTGATATTAGAGAGGTCTTTGGGTATCTCAACCAACAAAGAACAGCCCACGAGCAAAACCTAACGGTCCACAATGTAAGGAGGAGATTAGTAATTAGTAACTAAAAATCTCTTTCACATAGGGTAATGTTAATATTCAGAAGAACCTTTCTGTCCGTTTGCAGTTTGATAAAGAACATGTGGACGAGCCAGAACACGAACAGCTCAGCACTGGCATTGGTATTATTCAGTAGAACAATATTCAGCCACACTTATTTACTCCTGTACTCAAGAACCACGACGTAATGGGTTCGCCGACGAATTACAACAATATTGAGATGTCACTACTGTGCCATGTTAAATCACTCAAAGTATAGACAGGAACCAATCACTGTGGGTGTAACAGAGAGACGTGTTAAAGATGCACACAGGAAGGGCAGTTTGCACTTGCTGCACATACTAATCCCCAAACTACCAATGTTAAATTGGAAAGGGTTAGAGTGCAAACTTAATTGTCATCTACCTAGAGATAATGAGCTGCGAAATCACATTGGCCCAAACGCAGCCTTTAATGACCTGTAAAGAAAGTGGTAACATTTCACCTCGGGTGTCAATATGATTCCGCGCCACCGCAATTAAAGTTCAAATGGATTTAACCTGAGGCTGAACTTGCAAAGCATAACCTACGGGATAAAACGGGGCGGGGAGGGGAGCGACCGTGTGTACACAGTACTATAGTCCTGTTCAACATATAAAACAAGGAGAAAGGCACTGTACGACTTACAACTTATAGTCTTACAATTCAAGCAATTGTGGGTTAAGGGTCTTGCTCAGGGACCCAACTGTGGTAGCTTGGCAGAGGTGGGACCTTTTGGTCCAGAGTCCAGTACCTTAACCGCTAGGCTACCACAGACCCAAATGTCCCGTGACCCGTAAAAAGAAAGCGAATGAATTGATTTTAAACTACAAGAGAGTTAAAATGTAAAGAGAGCATGTTTTGGTCCCAGTTACGGTAACGCCTACAGTTTTTTAAACACGTTTACATTTAGTTGGGAAGTGCACTTCATTAAGTGGGGGGGGGGTGTATTTTGCTTTTGCTATCGATGGGTATTGACAAAAAGAACAAGGTTATTTCAGTGCCAGTCAGTCACAGAGACACCGGGCCAGTTTAGAGCGACCTATTTACCCATGTTCAAGTTTTTGGAATTTGGGAGGATATCTGAGCACCCGGAGTAAACCCACAGAGACATGGGGAGGACACATATATATCCAAGCCGTGAGGCAACTGCATTAACCGCATGCACTTAATCCTGTTTCCTTTCCTGCACAGAGTGAAACCACAGGGTGAGTTCAAGGTCAAAGTTCACACACGGTGCTACAGCGATACACAAGCTTACATCAAGTCATACATATGCACTCTGCCCAATTTCGTGTAACCAAGTACCTGAACACGTGTACGTCTTTGGACTTTGTGCGAGTGTTGGGGCATGCAGAATCGAAACAGAAAAGGACCCAGGCCGCTCCAGCCTGGGATCCAATTTATGTCCCTCTGGCTGTTGTGAGGCACCGTGCCACCCACTCGTACCATTTCAAAGACTTGCTAAGAAAGTTCTTACAGTCATTAATTTGGAGGACAGGATTAAGACCGGAAGTAGGGAAGCGGCATGAAGTGAGGAATTAAGTCGCATGTAAATACAGGAAGCAATTGTCTAAGGTCAGGTTCTCACATGGGACACTGCTCTGGCATCACATTCAGCTGCCGGTCTGTGACCTCCAACGCTCTTTTACACTCACTTCCACTCCGCCATAAAGCACTGTGGAAAATCCCTTGGAGCAGGATTGAGCAGAGATGAAGCGCAAACCCCACTAGCAGCAAAATGAAACGCACAAAATGTATCTACTTACCCGTAAAGCTTGACTTTTGACCAGGAAAATCTTTCAGACAACATTCTACGGCACGCAATCAGAGGCTAGCTTAACCGTCGCCATGGCAACACAGGTCTTCAGCTTCAGATAAGTCACGACGGAATGCAATTTCACGGGGAATTTTAAACGGTAGCAAGTAATATGCTATAAACCGCTTTAGAAGCTACTTAAAACCTGTCATCTACCGTCATGAGCTGGTGACTATTTAAGCGCTGTTGCGCAATGGAAGACCCTTACCTGTGCTGTCTGCGGGGGGCAGAACTCCCGGGATTAAGGCGTTCCCAGAGAACAGAATGTTGGGCGGGAACAGACGCAGGGCGGAACTGAGGGCAGGGTGTGGCAGGAAAGAGTACAGCAGCTGGGTTCCTTCCATCACCGATAACAACGCGTTTACTGCAAATAAAAATAATGAAGTATTCAAAAACGGTATGGATTAAAAAAAAAACAAAAAAAAAAACACACGTTTTCCTATAGACCAAATAATAAGGCAAGACATGGTTAGTGTCCAGCGTTTGTATTTTGCATGCCATGTTGCACTGGAGCTGCTTTTTTTTGGGGCAATATCATAGGATTCAAAATAAGATCTAGAATAAAAACCATTTAAAACTATAAATACAGTGTTATAAATGTGATTTACCCTATTTACTTCACAGACCCCCCTGTTTATTCGGCTATGTCTTTAATGGCTTTAGGGAATATTTGTCCATTCGACCTTACATGAAAGTTCTATCAAAATGTGCCGTTAATGAATAGAAAAACACCCCCCACACGTAATGTGTCCACCACCGTTCTTCACAGTCCATGTATGTTAGGTTGTTTGTAGGGAATTAGTGCAGAACGTTTGATCGTTGTCCCATCTGAGCGAACGAGACACGGTGTGGCACTTTGCCTAAAGCTTGTAAGATCGGCGTCATGCACAGATCGACCAGCCGTAGACTTCAGAGGTTGCCATTGTCCTTTTGGTAGATCCGTTCATTAATATCTTCCTGGCTCGGTCATCTATTTCAAATATAGGCATGGTCAAGTTGACGCCATGAACTAATAATGCTAACAATGCTCTGACCGGTCCCCCCCGAGGGATAGCTATGGCCTCTAAGATCCATTCGTATCGTTCTCCCTGACGTGAAGGAAATGGCGGCTTTCCGCAGCCACTTGCATTCATCCCTGCATCCCTGCTGACTAAGGAGGACGTTCCCAGCACACTGCACCCTACCCCACCAAGTTAATATTTACATAGTTTGGTAGCATAACAATAGTTCTTGTCACATCACGTTAGTATGTTCAGTGTAGTATCAGGAAATGATGAGCTGTGGTATGAAAGGGGTTGCATAAATTAGAGAATTCTCTAGTATAAGTGTGACATGTGACAAACTGAGACATGCCATATGTACATAAGTAAATAAGTAACGTGTGGCTGAGCTTTTTGTTTGCACACAGCAGAAGTTCGTTCATAAATTGAGTTCAAATCGCTGGTCGTTATGATGTGTGAGAACAGTTTCATGAATGAGATGCAACGTCATAAGTAGCAGTTGCGACTGCTTGCTTCTGCAACGGACAAGAATCAGTGTGTAAAAAGCAGACTCTATAAACCAAAAACGATACGGCCACCTGCTCCACCAATATCTTATTATCTCCCAGGCAAACTCAGAGAACACAAGACACCTTGAAATTCAGTTGGCAAACCGATTCACCATGCAGGCGTTTCCTCTGAAACTCTTTTCCGATCCGATCAAAATAAGTCTATGCCATCCTGGCAGGCCCCAGATGATGATTGATGCAGAATATCAACACTACAGTGTCATCAGAATTGATAATAATTTTACAAAAGGGAACACTCCAATAACACATCCTAGATCTGAATGAACGAAATATTCTCACTGAATACTTTGTTCTGTACGAAGCTGAATGTGCTGGCAACAAAATCGCACAACAATCATCAATGGAAATCAAAGTTATTAACCAATGGAGGCCTGGATTTGGAGTCACACACAAAATTAAAGTGGAAAAACACAGTACAGGCTGTTCCAGCTTTGATGTAACGTCCTTAAAACAAACCAAAATGAGGCTCAGTAGTGCGTGTGGCCTCCATGTGGCTGTATGACCTCCACACCACAACGCCTGGGCATGTTCCTGATGAGGTGGCGGATGTTCTCCTGAGGGATCTCCTCCCAGACCTGGACAACATGGCGTTGGTGGATGGAGCGAGATATGATGTCCCAGATGTGCTCAATGGCATTCAGGTCTGGGGAACGGCCGGGCCAATCCATAGCCTCAATGCCTACACCTTGCAGGAACTGCCGACACACTCCAGCCACATGAGGTCTAGCATTGTCCTGCATTAGGAGGAACCCAGGGCCCACTGCACCAGCATATGGTCTAACCAGGGGTCTGAGGATCTCATCTCGGTACCTAATGGTAGTCAGGTTCCCCCTGGCGAGCACATGGAGGGTTGTGTGGCCCTCCAAAGAAATTCCATTTCCCCCAAAATGGGAAGGTGGTCATATCAAATAAGACCAGAATTTGCAATCTCTCTTGTGGTTCGAAAGTTCAAAGCTTAACAACACTGTTGTTGTCCGTCACAAGATGACGTAAAATAGCAATAGACTTCAACAACCGACACCTAGCAAGCCCAGCAACCTCACACAGCACTGCTGCATCTCTCATAGCTAAAATCCAGACAAACCGGGACCGTGTAGACGACAAGTGGTCGCCTGAAGACCCATACCTTCAAAGAAACCTCAACAATGGCTTTGGCAGCCTTTGCGAAAAGTCTACAACACAATGTCCTGTGACTTTTGACTTGCCATGCATATTAAACTCCTCGGGTTATGAGAAATTCAACTTACGACAGACTCGCTCGCAAGAAGTTGTTTGATGGACTCATGAACAATCAAATTTCCAATTAGTTGGAATCACTTAGGCGTTACCCTCGCATCTCCTGGGGAGTCACGAGTCACGAATTTCCTCCATTTGTACACAACTTGCGACTATGGCTTGGTGGAGTCAAACTGAAGCGCCACTGTAGGTGGACCTACTTTAAATTGTCCCTACTTGGTACTGTTAAAGATTAGGACTGGCGCTGTTGTGCAGGCTTAATGGGTCCCAGACGACACGACACCCAGTCTCAGGCTACAGCAAACAAAATTCATCAACGTGACCTTTTACTGAAATATGCTAGATGTCTCTGCTTAAAAGGAGAATCTTGCATGGTCTGATGTAAGACTTGCGGCACTACGCAAGCTAAAAAAGTAGCACTGTCCTATCCGCAATACGTTAATGCCAGAGACGTGGTTTCTGTATGCACAAGATATACACGTTCTGTCTGGAAAGCCTTGGTTTGGCTGTGAGAAACATTAAAAAGACATCAAGCGCTCGGCTGGTGGCCATCACACAGCTGTTTTACACAAGCCTGAGAAAGAGCAGCCTCCATTTTTTATAAGGTCATTCTTGTCTCTCACGATTGCACAAAGCAATTTCACTACTTTTGTTCGGCGCGGATCGCACGGAGTCAGGAATCACCATTGCTCAGTTTGGGGGAAAAACAGCTCACCGTAAAAAAACAGAGACATGGAGACACAGCACTTACACAGGTCCAGGTGCCACCAAGCATTATTGCACTACAAAAGCCAGAACTATGTTATCCCGGCAGACCTGAAAGCTTCTGATACAGTTCGATAGCATCCACGGAGCCACACGTGTCCGTCTCCCCCTGACGCCTAAGTAGCATAACCAAAATAGCTTGACTCATAAAAACGGACAACGCCGACATTTGAATTGTGGCAACGCCGAAAGAATAATGTGCCACAAGTCGCAGCGTCTCTGGCACGTTCTCTGGAACACCAATGCGCGAAGCGTTGGGCTAGATGTAAATTCAGTTAGCTCATATCAGCTCACTCAAATGACTCAGTAAGTGCCTCGACTAATTACACCTCTCCATCTGCGGAAAAAGCCGAGAAAGAACATCACTGCTGAACTCCACTGAATTAGGCGTGATTAAACCCACCATTTAAGGATATCCTAATTAATTAGCTCCAGTGCTCCAGTCTCGCAACGTTGACGCTGCTCTTTAAAAGCAGGGCTGATGAAACTCAGCCTCCTGAGCAATCTGTTAAGGAAACGACCTTAGTAAACATCAAGTGCGCCACTCAATTCGCAGGGAGTCTCAACCAAAGATAAAAATCTGCATTTTCTTATCTCGCCTTCCATCTCCCGTTCCGGTTTCTCTCATCTATCTCAAATAGAAATACTGCCTGTTTATTTTCTCCAACACCTCTGCCTCGTGCACAGAAGCCCAAACAGATGATTCATGAACAGAAGAGTGCATATCAGTGCGGGAATGGTACGAGTCCAACCTGGTGCTATTGAAATGTTCTTCCCACACATGCTCTCAATCTCGCATGCTGTGTAGTTCTGGCTCTGGGAGCACCAGGTCTGTCCAGGAGAAAGGTTTAGAATCTCTTCATCCGTGGACAAATAGCATACATATTAAGTGGGATGGATCCATGGCCTAGGTATCAGAGGTAGATAAGAAAGTGAACGTTATGAGTTTATGCATGGCACGATGTACGATTGCTAGGGATGAGCTTGGGTCGAGTACTCCGTATATAAACACCTAAATACAGGTACCGGTATTCACACCTGTACATAACAACTGCATAATGTCCTGTGTCCTGATGAGCACCACTGATCACAACTGATGAGCAGCATTTAGGTATATGCTGGTGTCTCCTGACTGTACATAGAGCGGTAATTCGGCCACCCCAAAGATCCCAAAGATAAACAAGCAGGTTTATTCACTGATGAATACCATGGACTAAGTTCTGGACGGTTGTAAACAGCCACCGTGTTCCGACAAGACTTAGCATTAGCAAGAAAATGAGGGACTGATGATTTGGGCCAGAATATTGGGCAGTGAAATTAGTCGCTTCCTTAAGGGTCTGTGAGGATGCCCTGCCATGGTATAAAAGAAATATATTAATAAAATAAAAAATAAAAAATTCATAAAAGACAATGCACCCTTTCATGCTTCAAAAACACCATTTACTTGATGGGCGTTTTGGCCATAAAATTTGAAAATATTATGTTTTTCAGCCCCTCTCTCTTAACCTCAAAGCCTTAAAGCAGCAACTCTGGGCAATACTGACATTCTCAAATGAACTACAAGCAGAAACGTTACATGGACTTACAAGTTCAATGGATGAGAGAGTTTTAAAGCCCTCAAAGAAAGATTTATATCGGTGTGCAACTTGACCTATAGCTTTTGATTGAACTTGTGTTTCTAGTTTGAAAAATGACTTGTCCGTGCAGCAGATAACAGATTTACGTTTGTATTTATGAATGTCCTAATAACCCACAGATTTGTTTTCAAAAACTGCATTCTGCATAATTTGAAACTACATAATGTGTGTTTTGTGATAACAGCCGTGTTGTACTAATATTTGTTTAAGATAAAAAGCTAGTGAGGGAAAAACAAAGGAGTGCTGCTTACACTTAGGAAGGTCATTTACAGCTTGTTACATAGATGTAGCAGAAACAACCCAGTCCAGATGTGAGCTAACAAGCAAGTGAGTACATGATCGGTAAGACAGTAATACACACTCGCACAACAAACACAGACTGCTCTGCCAAGCTGACATTGTGTTAGACCAGGGGTGGGCAAACTACGGACCGGGGTCCGTATGCGGGTCGTTAAGCGTTTTAATCTGGCAGCCGAATTAGAATAAACTATAATGATAAACCTTGTTAATGTTTAACGTTTCTCGATAGACGGGACACTCTGATACACTGACTTTTGTTGTGGTGTCGGAACATCCGTCTTGCCGAGTTGATTTTCCGATTATTCCGACACCGTATGAACGCATCATTACTCATTACAGCTCAACCCTTCTGTAATGATGAGCGGAGCTAAAAACAAAAGTGGACAGAGAATGCCGGGTGTTTAATAAGGAGTGGACAAAAATATATTTTTTTTACCAAACACTGATCGACTGCTGTGTGCCTGATATGCGAAGAGACTGTGGCGTTTTTTTAAATATACCACAAAACATGCCAACTCTGCTGGCAAGCGGTCAGACAAAACTTTAAATGCTTCAAGATGGTAACCGTTAGTAATGAGTAATCAAATTTTTAAAAAAGCTGTATTTTGTTAATGTAATTTTGTTTCCGTATTTTAAGAGTCATTTCAGTAAATAAATACCGTGGGACTTGTGAAGATATATTTCGCATATGTTATTTTTTTTCTCCTATGAGGTGAATTGCCAAAACACTCCATCCATCTGCTCTTGGTCTGGCTTTTATGTCAAATTTCAGAACCCTCTGTGGCCCACAAATCCACCCCGGTGTTAGACACCAACTGTTAGTTTGTAATTACAAATAAAATTGGTAAAATAGCTTGCTCTGGATTGGAGTCTACAAAGTTCTAGAGAAACTTAAATAAACTGTACCACAAGACACTCGGATGGTGAAGCCTGGGTTACTTAAGCTTAGGTGAGCTAAACCATTTAACTATTGGCGTACATGAAGTTTGTTCTACCGCTGTACCCAGGACTACAGTCCAAAAGGTCACAGATGGTCTTAACCCGTAACGCATAGATTTTCTATCTCAGACTATAGAACACATTCCAGTGTAGGATCCATAGGAGGACACCGTGTATAATATATTAGCTCTGCCAGCTAGTAGACATTGTGTTACGAGATGTGGTGGGTTTTTGGCAGGACCCTAGTATGCAGGATAGACGATGTATCCCACGCGCCGATTATGTTGAACTACCTCCGTGCCTCGTCACTTGGGAACGTCCCAAGTCATGCCCTCCGCACGCTTGCCCCGTTGGCGCTACGGCACCCACTCGCGATCAGTTTGCGCGTTGGTCCCAGTCGGGACGCAACCTAATGGGCGCGCCCCTTCATCCTTTTGGCTTCTTTGTGTTCAGGAGTCTTACGCTCCGCTTTTAATCCCTTTTCAGTTGTTTTATATTATTTACATATGTATGTTTATGTGTGTGTATGTATATATATATATATACACACACTCTCACACACACTCTCACACACACTCACACACACACTCACACACACACTCACACACACTCACACACTCACACACTCACACACTCACACACTCACACACTCACACACTCACACACACACTCACACACTCACACACTCACACACTCACACACTCACACACTCACACACTCACACACTCACACACTCACACACACTCACATACACACAGGCAGAGGCAGAGGCGGGCTCAGAGCCACAGGGAAAAAGGGAAAGACAGCAGAGCGAAAAAAAAAACTAACTAGGGCGTTTGAAATCTTGCGGTTCTTATTTCCACATGCATGAGCTCGACGAGGCCACAGGGTGCCAGTTCTTATTTTGGATTTCATAAGGCTGATCCCAAACCCTCTTGGACTTTCGGCCAAAACCCCTGGATGGTGAGGGTGATTTACCAAATTAAAAAAGACGAAATTAATGAGACATGAATTTTACTGCGCTAATAAAATAACCAGGGAGCAACTGGATCGTTTGGAAAACGTCCTCTCCTAATGAACGCTACACTTGTTTTAATTAACATTTTATTATATTATTTTACTCATATCATTTCTTAAAAAAGAATCATATTTTATACATTATATGAAATAGTATTAAAAATACTGAAATAGCATAAAACAAAATAAACTAACTAGAAAGAAATTAAAAAGGAAAATAATACCAAAGTATAAAAAGAGAATATCAAAAAGAGAGAGAAAAAAAAGAACGAAAAGTACAACAAGGAAAATCATTAAAAAAAAAACAGGAAAATGATTTTGAATAAAAAAAATATAATCGAGATAATAAGAGGAAGACGAAGAAATATATAAAAGAAAAACGTGCAGATGTAAATAAAGAATGGATTTACTTACAGGGGAAAAAAAAGGATAAATAAGAGGAAAGTAAATAAAGAAAGGAAGAAGAACAAAAGAAAAAGAATAAAAAATAAAGAAAAATAATAATATAAAGAATGAAAGAAGGAAAAAATGATAGAAAATGATATAAACAAAAACAGAAAAGATGACACGAGTTAAAAGAGACCAAAACCAAGAACAAAAAGACGCAGCAACAATGAATTAAGAGGGGGTAGGTGGGCTCCGTTTACCCGGGACGGTCACGCTACCGGGCCACCATGAATGATTTGGCCAGGGGTGGCTTTTTTTATTTTATTTTATTTATTTTTTAATGAAAGCTTTAGAATTTATACGATGAGCCAAAAATCCAATCTCTGAACATTAATATTGTCATAAAAAATATTTACAAGATCTAAAACTGTTAAAAGCAATAAAAATGAACATAATTAAAATAAAATACATTTGACAGGCCTTTTAATTATATTAATTAAAATATAATCTATAAAAAAAACAGTGCCATCATTGTAACTAGTCCTATTTATTATGTTATTTTTATTATTAGTAATATTATTAAGATAATTATTTTATCATGACATTTTTTATTGTTGATTGGTGATACATGTTTCTTATTATTA
>JAUZST010012093.1:0-11603 GCA_034779995.1 Parotocinclus haroldoi
ATTATTATTTTTTTTTTTGCTTAAAAGTTTATAACTACATCATTTGACTTAAATCAGTAAATTATAATTGTTTGCAGCAGGTGAAATTTTGTATTATAATATGTCGATAAGGCTTTTATTGAATGTATTGTGGTTTTATCAAGAAATTGCTATCACCTGTTATTTAAACTTAAAATGTAGAACATAATTGTTACCACTATATTGTGGCGATGGCTGAAGTTGCAGGTGGTAACAGGTCGTGTGACATGAATAATTTATGATAATATCTTAATAGATGCTTTAACAACGTGCGACACATTGACATTATCAAGTATGCCATTCTGCATCAAAAACGTGCCTTCTTATTCACTGTCTCATGAAGTCTATTAGAATATACTCCTGCAGGATAGTACATCACCATCCTAACAGCAAAAATCTAGCTAGGGTTTTGCCTAAAAGCTTATGACTGAAGCAATTAACAATTGGTGAGCAAACTGCCAGAATACAACAAGTCTCACAGGTAATGTCTTTGGGGCAGTTTGACTTGAATTGACAGATGATGTTCAAAAGATGGCATTCTACAAACCAGCGTGAAAATTAACTTATTTCACCATCTACGAACTAACCACTGTGCAAAATATCATGATTATTACAAACATCAGGAGGCAGCTGTCAATGACAGACCAGCCAAGGACCAGCACAAAAAACAGTCAGCAAACCTTGGCGGAATCATTTTACAAAAAAAGTGCCTTACAAGAACTGCAAGATATCGCAAACCATAACAAATGCTGTCACCAATTACATTGCATCAATTCAAGCAGTTGAGAGAGATGGGTTTAAAAAAATTGCATAATTCATACCCAAGATATCCACTTCCAACTAATTATCATCATCAATAAAATACCAAGAAATGTTGACTTTTTCCACGCTTCCAATATTGCACAACGTTAGTGGTGATGGACTTAAAGCATGTGCTACCCCTCACACTTGCACATGAGAATGGCTTTGAACTGTTGTTTAATTTACTTGTTGCCAGTTAGTGTTTCTGGTAGACCAATGGGTCATATGAAAAAAACCTAATTAGAGTAGCCTCATTAGCCTCATGCCAAAAGCATGATGGGTAGTGTTTAAATGCATGTTGATTACTTCTGTCATTCATCTTGCTGTATTAAACTGTGTCATGACCTTAAAAGATATTGTTGCAGTAAATATTTTGTTTTATTTTTTGTTTGCAGTGTTGCTCTTGCAATCTACTACCACATAAAGAACAGGTATGGCTCCACATGCGTCTTTCACTGGCATTATATTAAAGGATTTGTCTTATTAAGAACAGACAGTATGTTTTTTTGCTGAAGTAGTTTGACTTACAGTCTACATGTTAAAAGAGATTTTGTGCTCTTCAATTCTTGGCATTGTTCTCCAAATAGTGGGGTATATGTAATGCCAAATGTCACAACATTTAGGATTGATCTTTGTGGATGATCCATTATATTCTTAAGCAGAGCAATTAAATTAAGCATTTTCCATGTCTGTCTTTCTGTCATTTTGAAAGGAACTATCCACTAATCTTTCTGAGCAATATGGTTCGTTCATTGTTTGCATCAGATGTAAATTCAGAGCTGCGGTTTAGCATTTGTTTTTGTTTTTTGTGCTTGTATTGTAAATCAGCATTTATTTTTCTATTTCAGAGATGTAGATGGACGAATGCTGTTAGATATCTTTGACGAAAAGCTTCATCCACTGTCTGTAAGTAACCTACTAATTCACTTAAATAAAAGAAAGGAGTTCACACAAACACCATGCCAATTTTAGCTTGGGGTCATAATGAAATTCAGACAAACAATTACGGTCTGAAGAATTATCATGGTAAATTATGCTACAGGTAACCATGAAAGTCTTTATACATTACATTACAGCATATCGTTTGTTTAAATACATGCATAGCATAACCTCCTCATGGATAGTTTCTAGTATCTTGAATTGTATTGACTGGTACGAAAATTAAAACATATTAATTGTTGTTTAAATTGTGGCATTTCTTTGGTCAGTACAGCGACAGATTGGACTCAAGCTGTGTTTACAAATCGGATTTCTGCTTTGAATTTTTGCAATTATTTTGTAATTATTCAAGAGGTCAAGTAAGCAGCAGACCAGATTAAGGCCTAGAGATAAGCTTAAAAAATCTGTTCAACAGAGCTGAATTTTAGCTTGGTTTTGATTTCAGTTGACTTTCTTAACCTGGAAGTGACTAGTTGCCAGGTCCGCTTGTTCTAAGTGACGAAACTTATCTTTCCATAAAGTCGCTGACAAATATTGGTAATTGTGGGTTGCTGTTTTTTGGGGGATTGTTTCTAAAGTATAGTCGCTTATGCTTATGCCCTGATCCTCTTCTTGCAAATTTAATTTGTTCAAGCACAAGCAAAGGAAAATATACATTATTAAATATTTATTTTAACTCTGTTGTCGATCTCTGATGTTATAATGAGTCATGTTTTGGGCAACCCCGGCGTTATGCAGCACCTGTTAAATGGCTATAAACAGTTTTTGGGAAGAATCTGAGATGCGTTATATGTTTGTGTAAATCAAGAATATGAATAAAATAAAATAGTAATAATAAAAACCTAAAATATCGTAACTTTATGCCGCATCCTTCTTTGAGATTACTGGCTGGTTGCAGAATAGAAATTAATCTGCTGTCTGAGTCATGTAAAAGCTCTTCCATTATCTGATTACTCAAGTGCATGTAAACTAATTGACTAGATTACTGACAAAATCAGGTTTTCTGCAGTTGTTGTATTATTAAGGGCATTTAATAACACGATGTCACTGCTCCATTGTAACAGGGGTGACCTGGTTCTCAGCAAGCTAATTCCAATTTGACAGCTTAGACTGTTTCTTTCTGTCACCAAACTGTCATGAGAATACATATAACAAATGTCTGGTCTGACCTGCTGCCCCATGCATTTCTTGCAGCCATTTGCTGTAATTAATCCTCATTAATCTTCTATTCTTGTATCACAAAGTCAATTCCCTGAGCACAGACACCATGGAACATTTTTACCGTCAAGTGTTTCACTGTCCTTAATTATCTTCAACCATAATTCTAAGTTCTCCCTCCTTCTTTTAAACAAGCTCATCTCTTTTACCGTCTAGGAAATACTGATGTCGTAACAAGGTTTCTGTCATTTGCACACAGTGGGTATGGAAAGTATTTGCTCAGTATTTAGTAGAAGCACCCTTTTGAGCTAGTACAGCAATGAGTCTTCTTGGGAATGATGCAACAAGTTTTTCAAACCTTGATTTTGGGATTTTCTGCCATTCTTCCTTGTAGATCCTCTCCAGTTCCATCAAGTTGGATGGTGAACGTTGGTAGACAGCCATTTTCATTTTCATGTCTCTCTAAAGGTTTAGGACAGGGCTCTGGCTGGGCCAGTCAAGAATTGTCACAGAGTTGTTCCCGAAGCCACTCCTTTGTTATTAGGGTCATTGTCCCGTTGTAAGTGGAACCTTTGGCCCAGTCTGAGGTCCTGAGCTCTCTGGAATAGGTTTTCTTCCAGGATATGTCTATACTTGACCGTATTCATCTTTCCTTCAATTGCAACCAGTCGTTTTGTCCCTGCAGCTGAAAAACACCCCCATAGCATGATGCTGCCACCATGTTTCACTGTTGAGATTGTACAGGGCAGGTGATGAGCAGTGCCTGGCTTTCTTCATACATACCGCTTAGAATTAACGGCAAAAAGTTCAGTCTCATCAGACAAGAGAATATTATTTCTCATAGTCTTGGGAGTCTTTCTTGTTTTTTAAGCAAACTTTCATTTCTTGCACTGAGGAGAGGATTCTGTCAGGCCACTTTGCCATAAAACCCCAACTGGTGGAGGACTGCAGTGATGGTTGACTTTGTGGAACTTTCTCTCATCTCACTACTGCATCTCTGGAGCTCAGCCACAGTGATCTTTGGGTTTTTTACCTCTTTCACCAAGGCTCTTCTCCCACAATTGCTCAGTTTGGCTGGACAGCCAGTTCTAGGAAGAGTTCTGGTCGTTCCAAACTTTTTCCATTTAAGGATTATGGAAATCACTGCTCTTAGAAACTTTGAGTGCTGCATAATTTTTTTGTAACCTTGGCCAGATCTGTGACTTACCACAATTCTGTCTTTGAGCTTCTTGGGCAGTTCCTTCGACCTCATGATTCTCATTTGCATTGACCTGCACTGTGAACTGTGAGGTCTTAAATAGACCTCTCCTATTCAACCCAGTCAGTTCAATTAAACACTGCTGGACTCCAATGAAGGCATAGAACCATCTCAAGAAGAATAAGAAGATATGGACAACTTGTAAGTTAAACGTGTGAGTGTAGCAAATGGCTGCAATGAAACAGAAAATTCAAGTGGTCTGAATACTTTCCATACCCACTTTATATCCCAACATTCATTTTTAGATGTAAATTATACCCTATAATCTTTTAGTGACGCTTAAAGTATTTATATGTAGTTAGACAGTAGCTGTTCAATCTTTTCTAATGAATGAAATAATTAAAATATGAAAATACAATAATATTGTCTTAAAAAAATCAGATCTCATAAAAATTATGATATTTCAAAATGAATATGAAGCGATTTAAAAAAGAAGCATTTGATTTTGTTTCATTAAACAAGATAGTAAAAAAGCAAAAAGCAAATGAAAAGTCAAAGAACATTGTTTGATTATGCAAACGAGATTTGAGACTGTCAAATCACACTGACAGCGATGGACATGGACAGGATCTGATTGATATATATATATATATATATAATTTATAATATAATTATTATATAAATATAATATATATATAATATATAATTTATAAAATAAAATAAAATGCCTTTTTATCACCCTCATATACATTTTAATTTTTGTGAGCAGTGTACTAGGTGTAATTGTATGAATGCAAATGTTAAATAAACCTGGAACAGAAAATAAGTTAAAAAGAGCATTTGAATAACTTAGGTGCTCAAGTTGTCATGTCATTTGATAATATCCTTTTCAGTTAACATGTAACTTCTTGTACTCTTTCCTTGTTGCAGAAGTCTGAGGTTCCAGCAGACTATGATAAACATGATCCAGAGCAGAAACAGATCTATCGCTTTGTCCGGACGCTCTTCAGCGCTGCTCAGCTTACAGCAGAGTGTGCAATTGTCACACTGGTAAGGCTCAGCTTACACAATGTGTACTCTTCAACTGGAAATTTGGGTACCAGCACTGACAACTTAACTTAAAACAGGGGTGTAAAACTCACCTTCTTGCCAATACTATATTCACATGTACCATTGAATGTTCATGAAGCTAAGTGTTTTCATCATTTTTAAGACATCTTTCTGGGCAGTGGTGACACAGTAGTCAAGGTAGTGGCCTAGTTATCAGACTGATGACGGTTCAAGTCCTAGCAATGCCAAAGCTGTCACTGTTAGACCCTTAAGCAAGGCCCATATCTGTTGTTTAGGTAATGGCTTGTAAACCATATCAATTATAGAACATATATGACAACAGAACAATAATTTATTACAGTAATTAAAATTTTCAAAAAATGTTAATACTAGTCATGAGTTAGGCTGCCTTGTGTTAGTCTTGCATAATAGTGGTGAGGAATTGTGATTTAATGGCTGATGCTGCTTCTTTGCAAGGAATAAACCGGTTAATGTCTGCCACCCCTCAGACTAGTGCTATTCCTGAAATTGTCTTCAAATTGTCTGAGATAAAATGTTTCTGTGCTTTTGTGCTCATGCAAATGGGGAAATGTGATGCCATTTAGTCAGACATGTTTTTGTGCTTTAATGTGAAAATGTTGAAGAAGAATATTACAGGATTACATTTTATCTTTAAGTGGGCATAGGATGAATGAGATGATGTAACAGGTGCTCCCAAGCACTGCTCTCAAGTCTGACGCTTGTATCAAAGACTCCAATATGAGTTTGAGATCAGAGATTTCCTTTAGACTATTATTTGCAGGGTACAATGTTATATGGCTGTTTATCTGTCATACATTCATGAAACAAGCCCATACTCTTTCTCAATGCTTCAAATGAAAAAAAAATAGTTTAATTTATTTTTTTGTATATCTATCAAAAGAATGGATCAGTTTACAGTGCACCTGTCCTTTTTATATGGATATTACATTTTTGGAAGTGAAAAAGCCAGGGTTACTATCTCTCACAAACATATACACAAGAGCTTAAATGGGAGACCACTGCTGTAGGTGCATGTTGTAATACTTCTGTTTTACTCTGTATTGGATATAAGAGCTGGTCTTTGCAGGCCATAACATATTCATATGTTAGCACTTCATATACCTGCTTTATAGACTTTATAGTGCTTATTTTACACTTCATTGGATTTTCAAACCTTTTTAAGCAGCATGTGAGACACACTTCTACTTCCCATGTTGGAATCCAGACAGAAGGTAACAGGTGGAGAGACTCGGATTAGTAATAAGGGAACAGTGTGTGAGCAGAGCAGTGTATTTATGTCTCCATGTTCTGTAGGGACGCTGTGCATCACTTGCAGTACGTGACTTAAAAGTTGTCCATACCTGGCATGCAGTGGGGCATTAAATTCATCAGAGCTTATCCAAGTTGCAAGTAAGGCAATCTGCCACACGAGATTCTGACCACTGGGCAAGGGTAGTCATCATCCAAGAAGGAATACTTTGGTTCCATATGACCTTGTGACTTGAATCAGTAAACATTTTGATGTGTTTCTAGTTTGCAGTAAGGTTGATTGAAGGCAGACATTACTTAGATAATATTAGTGGGCAACATATATGATTTGTCATCTGAGGGTTCACATAATGCATTGAATGTCACCCCCAGTAGTGTTGCTAATTTGCTATTCTGTTGATGGTTGCATGTGGTGTGTATGGTGGCTGGGAAATTCCAAACGCACTGCATATTAGAAACATACAGCAAAACACAAAACGCGTCTATCATACTAAAATGTGCTTCATTTAACAAACGCAAATAAAGCAAAGCTATTCAGTCACAAGCACATGGCTTTGAACAACTAAGATTCCACTTTGCTGTTGAATTCTTATTTATGCTTCCACCTAAAGTTTTCTGAAGCCTTTGCTTAGATTTTTTTTAAATGTGGTTTGAATACCGAAAACCTCAATAAATCCAGGCCATTGACACTTGATAAGACTTGCAACTTATGCACAGTGTGTAAAGATAAATATACCTGCTATTATGTGAAATGGCATAGTATTAGGCAGTGCAGATTACTGTTGCTCCACTGATGGGATACTGGAGGCTGCTGCTATGGACAGTAAAATTAGGCATTAATGCCTAAACTTCACTCTCGCCAACGTCATAATATTGGGTTGGACCCCTTTTGCCTTCAGAACTTCTTTATATGCGGCATAAATTTAGCAAGGTGCTGAAAACAGTTTGCAGTAATTTTGTTCACTATTGACATGGTAACGTGATTGGCTCATTCAATATTTATATTAAAGAGAAATTGATCAGGTGCACCTAATGAAATAGCAATTGCAAATAAAACTTGTCTGACAGCAGATAGTAAATAATGTAATTCTTCCTTATGGCGCAACCTTCAAAATGCAAAGAGAATATTTGTAAACCTAATTTAGTTATATTGGATTCTTGTAAAGCTCTAAAATACCATCAAACTGCAAACAAATGCACTAATGCTTTGCCCAAAAACAAATTATCACTTCAAATGTATTAACCAAGTTGGTTTGATTAGCTATTGTTTATAAGCAGTCTTTACATAAATTATGCAGCTGTAAGGAACTGGTTCTAGTCTAAGTAGTCTTCTCTTCAGATGCTAACAATCCTTTACAGTGCATATTTTATAATACAGCTGTAAGGATGTTGAGGCAGATGATTCCAGTAGACATGAAACTTTTTTGTTCTAGATAAACCTTCTATCCACTTTCTTTTTCAATGTTCTAGACTCTAAACATTTTTTTAAATTCTAACTGCTATCATATATATTTATTTACTGGATACTAATTCTTTTATGATAATTAAAGGTATTCCTTGTTGTTTTTGAACACAAGGTGGCACTGTAGCTGTCACTAGACAGGGCACCGATCTTTTGCAATAATAAAAATATTTTTAAAAAGCTCCTGATGTCTGTAAACAGCTGGTCACCAACAGTCAATCAAAGCTGTGAATACACAAGCAAAGATGGGAGTTGGAGTTTAAGAGCAAATGTTCTTTATTGACATGTTTGTATTCTCTCCAAGATTAGAATTTCACATAAGATTCTCATTCATTGCTGTCATAGATTTTTAAAATTAAGCAGTACAGAACCATCAGTAACTCATCCCTCTCTTTTGTAGGGGTATAAACTGGACAAATTGATTTTAGTTCTCTTTTATTGCTTCATTTTCTTTCTTGCAGTTGCCTGAAGATCATAAATTAGATAAGAATATACAACAAATAGTTTCATAATGTGAATTAAAAGTGCATTAAATTAGCATAGTTGACAAAATATAAACATGATGTCCAATGTATGCTGCTAGGTTTCAAAATCGGTATGATGATGCACTGTTAACCAAGATTTAATGTCAATTGTCGTGACATGCTATACAATCCTGAGAGCACTGCATGCGTCACATACAGTCATTGTATTTGTATTGCATTTGCACTAGAGCTTTATTTACTGTTCTCTCAAAAGTAAATTTTCTACATCTGTTTGCCATTATCATAACTGCTGTACATTGTTTGTCTGCTTTTCACCGTGTGTTTAGACTGCAGCATTCATTCAGCATTCCCCCTCTCTTTTTTTTTCCTCTTAGGTTTATTTGGAGCGACTGTTAACTTACGCTGAGATTGATATCTGTCCTGCAAACTGGAAGAGGATTGTACTGGGAGCTATTTTGTTGGCCTCCAAAGTGTGGGATGATCAGGCAGTGTGGAATGTAGACTACTGTCAGATCCTCAAAGACATTACTGTGGAGGACATGTAAGTGTGTTTGGTGTATATTTTCTGTGTAGTGTTTGTGATATGCTTGGGAGCTTGTGGGTTTTTGCAATTGGTTCACCTTAATCTCAGTGTTTTCAGTTGATAATTCCTTGATAAATATTATAGCAATATAAATTGCAAGAGCAATTTAATAAGTGAATGTGAATGTTTTTCAGGGCTTTTAAATGCTCTCTATAGTACTGTCTTGAATATAAATATATTATAAGCAAAAACTCTTAATAGGGACTTCTTGTGTAACCTAAGTAAGTAAAGTCTCACTCACCGCAAACCTTCAGTGCTCATGTATCTGGGTATACAAACAGTACATTACAAACACTGAAATAAAACTTTACAGTCGTTTTCGTGTGTGATGTCTAGCTCTCAAAGCATGGAATTCAAAATTTTCTCTCCTTCCTGCATTAAGGTCACTCCCACCCCTTATCTGAGTAACTCCATTCATGACTTGGGAACTAAGGTTTTTTTCTTGCAAGCAGTGAATTAGATGATCGAAACTATTTTTAAAGGCAAATTGTTTATATTAGTTACTTATTTTTTAATGTGTAGAATTTTGTAATTTGTGCTTTGAGTTGCATATAATTGCATCAATTCGATAAATCAGAACCCCAAGAATTAGTATTCACATAAAAAGAAACTTTTCCCCCTCACAGAAACTGAATTGCATTATATTGTGTGTACTGAACTGATAAACTACTATTTATTTAATGCGAATGCGTAATTACCTTAATACACCAAATAAATTCAACTTTTATTAATTTTGTAACTTGCATGGATTGGTTCTCTGTTTCTGGGTTAAGCTGGGAACATGCTTTCTCACAACCCTGACTAGGCTTAAGCAGAAAAGTAAGAGTGGATAAATAATTAATGACACAGTTCTTAATAATTAATGATGCAGTGAATATCTGGGGGCTGCTGGGGTGAGCAGTGGTTCCGTGTCATTTAATGGAACATGCATTTAAACTAAAAACAGCTGTTTAATTTCTGATATTTTGGCCAAAGCAAATGGATGATTAAGAGCCCAGCAAACCATGCCTACAGAAAGAAACATACAATGAATTAGGATTAGCAGAGAGCACACCTGTGTCGTGAAATGCCTGTGTGAACAGGTCGCATTCTCCCCTCATGTTCCTAGTAAAGTTCATGTAAACACATTGACTAAATAAAAGTAGCAACATGTCTTTTGAGGGCACTTTCCCTCAGGTTCCTAATATTTGGTGAGATATACTATGGTTGAGAACAAGGTGATAGCTGAGCCACCATGTCACCTCTGACCTGCACTGAGTACACAGTTATTTTAAAGTCCACACATTGTACTGCTCTGAGTGTGCTTTAGAATGTGTGAGATTCTGCTTAGAGACAGAGGAGGAAGAGGGGGACTACGAAAGAGACATGTGCATAGCAGTGCCTCTAACTATATTTAGTGCCTCGCTAGCCTGTCGGTTTTTAGTGCCATTTGAAGAGTGGTGTGGTTGGAAGGCAAAGCCCTTGATGTTTTTCTTTAAAGCATGTGGCTTTTTTAATTAGTGTTGCTCTAAATTAGATGTTTCTGGGAGTGGGTGGTTTCTAGATTAGGAATTTGAAAAAAGTGTCAATGTACTAAAAACTAAATGCTGATATACCCAGTTTGTTTATCTGAGATGCGCTAGAGTAACTTTATTATGGGAATGCTTTTTTGAATGATAATTGTCTACATATAGGTTTAGTAGGTTGTCACATTTTTCACTAGTGAGGTTGTAATACTTTTTTTCTGAAATCTTGTGAATACATTGGAGAGCAATTCTGATATTTTCCTCAGAACAAATTTAATCATCTTCAAAATATTGTATGTTTATATGTATGTATGTATTTGTATTTTATGCTGTTTATATGAACCCTTAAATAGCTGTTTTGTGCACTGGAACTATATACACATCTACGTCTATACTGAACTGAACATGTGGTTCTCTCTTGTTTTAGGAACGAGCTTGAGAGGCAGTTTCTGGAGCTGCTGCAGTTTAACATTAATGTGCCATCGAGTGTTTATGCTAAGTACTACTTCGATCTGCGCTCTCTGTCCGAGGCCAACAATTTGAGCTTTCCTCTGGAACCTCTGAGCAAAGACAAGGCCCAAAAACTGGAGGTGAGAGCACAGATATACACCTGCCTTCAGTTTATACTGATTCCTTGCTGTTGCTTGTTATCTGTGAGCGGGCCCATTTCCACGCTTCTGTGAGAGTTGGTGTTAGCTGAATGTATCCCTCAAACCAAAACAGCTAAGCTGACATGTAGGCTTTAGCTGATAACAACATTAAACAATCCTTTATGATCTAAAAAATTATTGTATAAGTATACAATTATTATAGTATATTATTGTGATAAGTATACAATAATTCTATTAATTATATATATTGGGAAGAACCCAAGTGAGAGTTACAGAAAATTACTTAAAACATTGTAATATGAATCCTTAATAATTAATCCGTGGTAGTCTTCCAGTCTTGAAGTACAGAGGGAAGTCTCAGTATAAGGTACCATTGAACTTTACAGTCTAATGCTTCTCCATATCTTTTTACATATTTAAACCTAAATATTGCTTCCGAGGTACAGTGTACCTCAGTTGTTGTTTTTTTTTTTTTTTTTTTTTTTTTTTTTTTTTTTTTTTTT
>JAUZST010012094.1:0-11602 GCA_034779995.1 Parotocinclus haroldoi
GTGTGTGTGTGTGTGTGTGTGTGTGTGTGTGTGTGTGTGTGTGTGTGTGTGTGTGTGTGTGTGTGTGTGTGTAACATCTACATGGCGGAGAGCTGCTGCGCTGTGTACCTAGTTCTCAGCTTCAACCAGTAAAGGCGGTGTTGCAGATTAAGCTTTAGTTTAATAATTAATGTTTGTGGCTATAAATCAATATCTTATGCGAAAAAGTGTTAAAACAGAGGTCATTTTGGAGCGACAGGAGCGAGGTCCCTCTTTGCAGCGGAATTAGTGAGTAGCTCACGATTGTGAGAGTTTAGATAACTTACACACGGTTTACACGCGGTTTAAACTTGATTGAATTGCATGTATACTTGTGTAGATGCAGGCTATGCAATAATTGCGATTATTATGTAGTACACAATATGTACTGGTAAATAACTGTCGCATCATTTTTGTGTTTTGTTATGACTGCAAATAATAATAGAAATAAGAACATAATATATACTGTATATACAATTTTGTTCATAAGTTTACCTATCCTGGCAGAATTGATAATTTCTTGGCCGTTTGTAAGAGAATATGAATGATAATACAAAAACCTGTTCATCAAGTCTACAGTTTCAGGTAATGATTAGCTTAAACTAATTGTAATAAGAGAAAACAATATTTTAGTTATGTCATCTTACCAAACAGGATTTTGGCAGCCAAACACTTCTGAAGTTCAGTGTTTAATCCTCACACTTATTCCAGTTCGCTTAAGGCTTCTTGATATTTTTGGATAAGTAATTTGTGCTTCTTCTATAATTGATCAAATTCATACTTTGAAATGAATTCATCATCAGTTCCGCTTCCACTTTCGTCATCCAGCGGAACCTTCTCCCTCTTAGATTCGGATTTGGGGGGACCCAGTGGCAGACTTCTCTTCATCGCTTGGCGTTTCCAAGATTTTCATTAGAGAAGCCTGCTTTCCTTCCATCATTTTTGTGTTTTGTTTTGACTGCAAATAATAATAGAAATAAGAACATAATATATACTGTATATACAATTGTGCTCATAAGTTTACCTATCCTGGCAGAATTGATCATTTTTTGGCCGTTTGTAAGAGAATATGAATGATAATACAAAAACCTGTTCTTTTATTTAGTTAAGCCATTTATTAGAAAACAATTACCCTTTTAAAATCATAATGTCAACAGAAACTACCCAAATGACCCTGATGAAAAGTTTACATACCCTGAAAGTTTTGGCATTATGACATACACACAAATTGACACACGCAGGTTTAAATGGCTACTAAAAGTAACAATCCTCAACTGTGATCTATTTGCTTGTAATTTGTGTGTGTGTGTGTGTGTGTGTGTGTGTGTGTGTGTGTGTGTGTGTGTGTGTGTGTGTGTGTGTGTAAAAAGTCAGTGAGGTTATGGGCTACTGGCAGACCCCTGCCACTGACGTTGCTGGATTACAAGCCATGGGGAAACTTAAGAGCACAACTGTAACCATGCATACCCGAGACGAGATAAACATACCATACCATGTCTTAAATTATAACGGAATATGAAGCAGGACTGAAAGATCCTTACAGTGTTGCATGCTTTGCATCTTCGTCGCTGGTCATTCCTGAAGAACCCAGCAACTTCTCTCATTAGAATTTAACCCGAAGCGGTGGGAGCATCTCCGTTAGCTGTGACGACGGGAGAGTAGTGGAGCATCAGTAGTTGATTGGAACTGGGAGCCTCTAGACACATGTTGCTGGCTGCGCCTCTGAGACTGAGACTACAGTGAAGATGGATAATCTACAGTAAGCTCTCCAGACAGTACGATTCTGAGTCACAGCCTCCCATGTCTAAGTCTCATTGTTGCTGACTTTCAGGTGAAGCTTCAGGTCATCCTAGTAGTGGAGCTTTGGACAGTTGATGACACTCCTTTTGCTGCACAATTCACCATAAAAGACTGCTTTCGGCAGATGTCCTTCAGTCATGTAAGTCACACTACTAGCCAAGCTGAGCATCCGCTCTGAAAATGCCAGCATGTCTTCTGCGATCCTGCAATCGTATTCTGAGAAGGTGTCAAGGCGTAGCCGGTGGATGCAAATGTAAAGCCCTGTTAAGGACAACAGCACAGTACACCTTACACTTGGTGTAAGTGTAAGTGGTCTAAGCTTCCCATATGCAGCTGTGGCAGCACTAATCTGTCAATCAACCTCATTGTCCAAGCTCAAGTTGTCACTGGTGACTATGCTTCCAAGGTAAGTGAAGCTCTGGACTGACTTTAGTGGGAGGTCATGCAACTCCAGCTCAAGGTCTGCAAGGGCTGTGTGGTGTGGAGAATGAGGCATGCCTTCTGTTTTTGTGGAATTGATAGTGAGCTCTAGGCTTTCTGCCACTGAGTGAAAGGCATCCAGCACGCTTTGAAGCTCTGCCTAAGAGTGAGACACCAGTGCAGAAGCATCTGCATAAAGGAGTTGCCTGGCACAGGTGCATGTCAGAGTCTTTCAGGTGGCAAGCATTAAAAATGTTGCGTGTTCTCAGGTATACTCCACCCTGGTCAGAGCAGAGCTCAGTATGGTAGACGGAGGAATTGGGCAAGTACACACCCTTCTTTAACACCCTGCTTCACTGTGAATTCCCCAACCTCACTCCATTCGTTGAGGCCTGATGCCAGTGTGTAGCTGTGAGATGAGGCTGATTAAGCCATCTGGGCATCTTTACCTGTGAAGGAGAGTCTACAGGCATTTTCTTTTCACCATATCACAGGTTTTGATTAATTAAATGAAAACCATGTACATGTACAACCATGTACCAATAGCCTTCTCCCGCAGTTGCCTTCGTGTGAAGATCATGTCCATAGTTGCCAGCACAGAAACCATTGGCATTCTGGTAAAATTGCATCCAGAATGGGGTGGGGCAATTAAGGATGATCTTTCCAAGAACCTTCCCTGCTATAGAGAGGAGAGAAATGCCTCTGTAGTTGCAACAATCCTGCTTGTTACCCTTTTTCTTGAAAATGGGAGTGTGTCTTTGGGTTTTTGTCGAATTCCGTCAAGGACAGCAGGATCGGCACTCAAGGTCTGGTTGAGCAGCTGGTCAAAATGTGAGCACAATCTCTGCAGGATGTAATTTTGTTCAGGAGTGTGATACCATTGGTGGCCGGCACAGGGGTTGGATTTGAGTCCCTCTGGTTAGAAGACAGTCTTTAGTGTCTAATAATAGCCTCGAGAGTCATCGACATGCTTTGTGCTGACTTCCCACAACATCCAACTTCATGCTGGGCCTTACTGGGGTTGTCGTCTGCCTAGAGCAATGTGTGGAAACCCTGAGTAGATATCTGATCATGTAGTGATCATTCTTGATTCTGTACCATTCTGCACCTCTCATGGCTCTAGTGATACAAACTACTGATTCATAAAACATGCCTGGCAAGGATGTAGCTCAGGAGGTGTCGGTGGCCAAATTGTGGATGTTTCCATGAGAAGAAATGGTGGCCAGAAGTGTTGAAGACACCTGGGCAGTTGACCATCTACCATTACTCCAGAGATGCTGAAAATGCCAGAAAGGATGCCCCACCACCTGCTGCCATGGCTTTAATATTTGATCCCCATAGTTTTGCAAACAATGTTCATAACAGTAAGATAAGAAGAATCTCAGCTTTCTTAGCAAGACAAATTTGATGTAATACTGACCAGCCAGGGACAATTATGCACCAAATCACACACACAAACAAATTGCTATTAATCCGACTAAGAGAAGCATTTATCACTTTGTAGCATTGCCATTTCTGTTCACCACACTTAAAAGATGTTTTATAGGATACCAAGCAATTTAGTGTTTCAGGTCTTTTTTTTTGTCTTATTCATCCTGCAAACACATCTCAAGATGTGCAAACTGCAGGCAGGCCAGTCCAGTATCTGTTTCCTCTTTTTCTGCAGCCATGCCTTTGTAATGTTTTGCATTGTCTTGTTGAAAAATGCATGGAGGTTCCTGGAAAAAAGGAAACCTTGAATGCAGCCTATGCTGCCCTAAGATCTCAGTGTACTTTTCTGCATTAAGGCTGCCATCACAGAAGTATATATTGCCTTTACCAAGGACCCTATTTTGGACTTGTTGCTGACAATAGTCTTTCTGGATGACACTTTTCATCTTTGTTCCAGAGCACACCGTGTACATTTTTTCCACAAAAGGACCCGGAACACTGATTCTATCAGTGTACATTGTACATAATGTACATTTCCACTGTGTGATGCTCCATCCCAGAGTCCTCTGAGCCCAGAGAAGTAACTGCTTCTTCTGGAAATGGTTAACACAAGGCTTCTTTTTGGAACAGTAAAGTTTTAAGTGGAATTTGTGAATGTACCCCCACATTGTAATGCTTGACACAAGTTTTCCAAAGTTATTCCTTGAAATGGGGATGATGCAGCTATTGTTGGATGATGGTTCTATATGCAGTGCCCTCTAAGGGATCGAAGATCAGAAGCATTTAGCTTAAGCTTTCTCCCTTGGCAATTACACACTGAAATTCTTCCACATTCTTTGATTGTTGTGATATTATGCACTGTGGATGGAGAAATATGCAAATCCCTTCCAATCTGTCTTTGAAAAACATTGTGTTTACACATTTCAATTTCAACACATTTCTTGACAAACATGATATCCTCTGGCCATCTTTGCTCGTCAAAGAATCTTTGATGCTGCTTTTTCACCATATTATGATTACAATCACATGTTTACATCACCCGTTTCATCCATATAAATGTTTAGTTTTCTATCATAATTAGCTCTAAATTGCCCCAGTCCTAACTTTTTTGTAATGTGTTTCAGGCCTGAATGCAAGAATGGATATTTATTAACAAATGAAATAAGCTGACTAGACATAACATTAAATATTTCAGGTTCATACTGTCTGCAATAAAATAATAGCCAAAGTAAATGTAACAAACACTCTTCTGTGTGTGTGTGTGTGTGTGTGTGTGTGTGTGTGTGTGTGTGTGTGTGTGTGTGTGTGTGTGTGTGTGTGTGTGTTTTAATATTAATCTTCCACACTGTGGCAACTTCTTCTGATTTGAGGTTGTAATTTTCTCTCTCGGTCAGACCCAGATACGGATCTTGAAAAACACACTTGCACAGAGATTGTGCATCTAGTCTAATAATGCAACAAATATTCCATAGCCAAAAATCCAGGAGAGCACATCTGGCAGTGGCGAATGGCAAGGAGGAACGATACCACTGCAGTCTGATTTATCAATAACAGTGACAGCAGCCAATCTCAGATGTCTGCTAATGGCTGGTCGCCCAAGTATATTATGAGATACAGCTTATAAAGGTGTGCTGGCTCGATTCATGTGTGCTAACTCGTCAAGCTGATGAGGCACTTGCTAACCATACACCAGTAACTGATGTGTGATAGGGGAGACTCAATTAGTGGTTATGAATTCATACCACTTGTCACAGGCATAATATAAACAGGCTATAGAAAGTATTTGTAAAAGACCGGTTTCATGAATGTTACAATCATATATTCACAGCATAAAAACACAAGTGAGCGAACCCTAAGCCATTACAAACCCAATTTAATTTCAGTGTCATTCCTAATGCAAATTCTCAAACTTTTACATTTCTAACAGATATTTGAAACAAATAGACACAAGTAGACACTTTATTAGATCGATCTGACATTTATGCCTTTATTTCTGTCTTACACAGTATGCAGTACCTCTTTAATTATTAAAATACTATTTTAAAGGTTCACATGACAAATTAATAACTCGGACCAAATTAATCGGGGATTGAGTTAACTAAGGTGATATGGGTACATCTGAAGATGCAGGATTTGACTACTTAAACTAATTCAGTATTAATTCAAAATTTCCTCCAGCAACAAAACATCTAGCTAATTTGGCTAAAAGCCTAATCTGGAATCTACTTAATTAGGCCTGAGTGTAATACAAAAATAGGATAGATAAACTAAATAGCTAGCTAATATTAGCTAATATTCTTCTCACAAAATGTAGGAGATATTTCAAAATGAATATAAAGCGATTAAAAAATATGCGTTTGATTTTATTGCTTTAAGCAAGACAATCAGAAAAGCAAATAAAGATTCCATAAAATTGAAATGAAATGATTAACTTAATTATCATGATTGAGTAGTAAGTGATATATTCATGGGTGTGAATAGAAGCATGTCAAACTGGAAGAGAGTGCTACACATTGACTGGTCAGTATCGTGTATGGTCATCCAAGACTGCCAAAACACAGTGATGGGACATGGACAATGTCAGATTTCACAGCAGTTCTTATGGGATCCTCTTTGTATATATGAAATATCCTCTCTTATTAACTAGCAAGGTGGTATATATATTTACAGGCAGACAGATAGATAGATAGATAGATAGATAGATAGATAGATAGATAGATAGATAGATAGATAGATAGATAGATAGATAGATAGATTGAATTTGGTTTATCTAGTTTATCTGGTTAATCTCAGTAATGTTTTCCTGTGCGTAGTCAGGGCAGGCCTCTTACTCACCAACACACATGCTCTCTGTGCTGCATACCAAAGACTGTGCTCTTTGTAAATTCACTTAGCAAATTGATCTCGGCAGTGTCACGTTGCTGTCCATCATGTGAGTGACCGCTTCTGCAGTTCCACAAGCTAGTCCAAGTAGGCTGAAAAAGTTTTTCACGACTGTATGTGATCGTACGGAATAAACTGCGTATTCACCGTTACAGTCAGGCCACGCCTGTTCTTTCTTACAAGATGAAGCAGGTGATGTTATCACTAGTCTACTACAATCCAAGCTGAAAAGAAACAATCACTTGCTTTCTTTGACTGACAAGGAGCATTTCCATTAATGGCCGAAGCAATGTTGATTCCATCGCCAGGAAAAGTGACCTCCGTAAGTATTTAATGAATAAAATTTCGTTATTTACAACTGTAATGATTACTTTGTTTGTTTGTTTTTCTATTGCTTTTTCTTTCCCAGGCATAATGATATAGCGAACCATATATAAGTCTGTTATATGAGTCTGTTCTTAAAAATCATTTATTTCATTTTCCAAATTTGCTTACATTACTTTTGCCTTAATTTGTCAACATTTAATGTTTTATATTCATTTTATGCATGCTATTTTGTCCGTTTTTAATTTTTAAAACCACTCCAAGCAAAAGTTCATTTAGCCAAATTCACCACTTTATGTTACAGAGAATCCACACAGTTTATGTATGATTAAAAGCTTCCAAGTAGTAGCATTGCTCCGATTCTCAGTTCCAAAAGTTTCTTTCAACTAAAAAAATTGTTTTTTTGGCTATATAAATATATAGTTGGTTTTATATATTGTATATATATATAATTGGTTATATATAATTGGTTATATATAATTGTTTATTTCCAAACTCTGCAAAAAACAGGGAGTAGCCAAACATATAAAATATTTACCAAGCTTGTTAATATTTCATAGCAAAGAAACAAATTACACATATGACACACAAAGCATGTAAATTGCTGAACATTCTGGCTTTCTGATGCATGGGTAGTCCAACAAAGATTTCAAAGCATTATAGAATAAAACTCAAAGCACTATGCCATGAAAATACAAAATGCGCAACACAAAAATTGGACAGGAACCTGTAAATTAATAGAAACATTAAACTAATATTAACACAACATAAACTGTAGAAAACTAGGTTACAGCGGATTAAAGAGAAGTGATCACAATGGGCTTGTGATTGATTAAAAGTGATATTCAGCAATGAATCACAAATCTGTATTGGCCAAGAAGATGAAGCTGGAACTGGAGCTGCCTTGTACCATTCTAATGAAACATATAAATATGACTACCTGTAGAACACAATCCAATTTCCCCACTCATTTAGTATATGGGGATGCTTGTAGATAAAGCATCAGTAATAATGATAGTCATTATCGTAACAGTCAATGCACAGGTGCACAGTGACATTTTGGACATTTTGTTTCATTCCAACGATAAAACATAGTTTGATACTGATGAATGATCATGTATCTTACCACAGAGCAAAGAGTTAATCATGACTTCAAATATCACACCATTAACATCTTTGTGATTCTGTTTGTGTAGAAAATTTATGCCATTGCATTTGGTTGAGACACATTATTTCCACTCATTTATGAAGGGTCTACTCTTTGATGCCTTGTACTGACTGTGGCTTTGATGTCAGTTATTGGTAGTGCCATCAGATAACCTGCCTATTGAATACAATATTTTCCCGCATTTCCCCTTGCTTAATGTGTTCAAACCTAACCTACTTGCTTAAATTCATTCACAGGTATTTATCAATAATTAAACTACAAAGGACATCAGCCTCATTTGGCTGAATGAACTGTAATGATTTTTTCCTTTTGCTTAGAATTTGTTCTTTCTTTCTCTCATTGCCCTTAGCACCTAACCTCATCCCTGCTGGCTGTGGCTTTCCTCACCTCATTTGGTAGCTCTATGCTCTATGGCTATAATTTGGCTGTGGTGAACTCTCCTGCAATGGTACGAACTTTCTGTATTTATTAAATCTATTATTTATTATGTATTAATATAAATATTTATTTCATTTTCTAAACATTAAACAGCTATACTGCAGATGTTTGGTAAAAATGACATTCAAAATCAAACAAAAATTTGTTTTATAGTGGTACCATTAGCCTGCTTAAATTGGTCATATGTAATTATTGAACAAAACCACTGAATGCATATTGGTTTATTAGCAAGTGTGATGTTTAATTTGGTATTCCACTTTTATTTTTTATTTAGTTGAATTGCTGTTGGACTGGATTGGATGTAATTTCCAGTGATAATTTTGGATTGGGATGGTACAGTGGCTTGGTGGGTAGCTTTGTTGCCTCACAGTGAGAGGGCCCTGGGTTCAATCATCGTTTCTCTTTGGAGGCTAATGTCCTCCCTGTGTCTGTCATGGGTTTACTTTGGTCTCCACCCACAGTCCAAAATATATTAGGTTAATTTGCTGTCTCTCATTTTCCCTATAGTGTTAGTGTATGTATGAGTATGTGAATTTGTGTGCTCTACGATTAATTGAGGCCCTGTCTAGGGTTGTTCTTACCTTGTGCCCTGTGCCACCAACTATGCACCCTGTCAACATCAAGTGGACAACAAAGTGAATTAATGAATGAATTATGGATTGGATGTCTTTTTCTTGTCATATGTTAGACCTTAAACATCTATGCTATTGACTGGAAAAGTATAGAAATGTATTGGAACACAAGAAAGAACCTTGAAGATGTGAAAATACAGCCATTATTGGTATTAGTTGACAATGAGAGCTTTAGTTTTATAATCATGTAAAATATAATGTTTTTGTTGTTCATGGAAAACAATAAGGATAAGGGAGTAGATGCATAATATTGTTTGTGAATATAAGGAACAAATTAACCTATAATAATCCTTTTTAATGCCTTTTCATGTTTATTTAATGAGTCTCTTGCTTAAAAGCTATATATTACCAACTAGTAATTAAATGGATTTAAATATTGTAGTATGTACTAGTTTTTGATAGTATGCTGCAAGCTCATTCTGTGTAAAGCAGAATGGCTGCCCTGGTTATGTGAACACTGGTTCCTCAGAGGCAATGTTCTGCTTGAGGTATTTGTCATTGGATGAGGAATGTGGATGGAATGGACCAAGTGGCTGCAGCAAACCCTTTCTGAAACTCAGTGAATGAGTCCTGTGCAATGTGTCATGATTATCGGTGGAACAGCTATGTTTACTGTATTCTGGAATGACCTCAGACTTTTGATTGTGCAACCTAAGTTTTATTATTCCAAAAATAGATCTACGCTGATTCACAAATATGTCAGTGCAAATCTAATTTTAACCCAACTTTTCTGCCATTGTATTAAGATGATTGACTCTAGCATCTAACTATGTGTACAATAAGTGTGAACCTTTTTGCCTTGCATCAGTAGTCTCTTAATGATGAAAAAAATATTTCTTTTTCTGTTTTCCCTCTATGTGACAGAAAGATTTTACAGATGTTACATGTACATGAAGCATTGGTATGCTTTTTAAGGCTGAATGCGCAACAACAAGAACTAAAATACTCAGTAGCATTCATATCTTTGGAACCTGAGTTATTGTGAATTGTTTGAATTATCTAAAAAAGAATTAATTGAGAATTAACAAGCTACATGATAGCCAGGATTTTAAATCTAATGGCTAGGTTTCAGGTGTTTATTAAACCCAGAAATGAATATCACGCAGTTGCACTCGTGAGTCTATTAAATGGTTGCTAAATAAAGAAATACAGAGGGGGAAAAGATAAGTGCACATGGATTCAATTAGTCTGTGACTTCAGAATGAGAACATAGACTCAAGAGAATTACCACGTGAGACAGGCATATTTCAATAGATTTGTACTTGTAACTGATTAAAGTAACTGCTTTCATACAGGGACAATTGTTCTGTCATGCAATTTAAGCATGCATAATATTATTAATGCTTACATTTGAGCAGTAGATAGTCACAATCATTACAGCCTTAAGATTTTGTGGAGGTTCTTGTGAGTGTCATGCTAGTATAAATACTTTTTTTTCCCCACTTCGTACTAGGTACACAGGTATTGAGCTATGGTCAGATAAAGCAAAAAATATATATAAAAATCAAGTGAACGTGAGATGTTTGCGAGCAAAAAACATTTCTTTAGAAATAATTTAGAAAAAAATTGAATTGAATTTAACAAATAAATAGACAATCCAATTATGGTATACAAATCTCCAAAGTTTAAAAAGTTATAACTTGGTCAATTTTCTCTAATTTTGGCATTAAGCATAAAGTAATTTTGATTTTTTTCTGGAAGAGTCTGTTTTTGACAGAGCTCCCCATATTTCATGTATTTATCTAAATACTACTGTAAATTAATTGCTGTTGTGTATAGAATTAATAATGTTGTCTGCTATAAAACCTTGTTTAACTCTTCAGTCCTATTAATGCCAAATATCAATTGATGCAAACCTGTTTTTGTATAATATTTGGAATCAAATTGAAAATTCCATTTAAATGTGTGACTGTTGGAACTTAAAGTTCTAAAATATTTTGATACTCTGAAGAAATACAGAATACATTTTCGTTTCATTAAAATAAATTCAGCCCTCAAATGGTTCTATCCCAGCCCCTTTCTCCTCAATTTGGCTTATACAATTTGTCAGTTTTTCGGTTGATTGAGGAGGGCCTCAGGCAGACGATTGCATCCAAAAAATGCTTTCATGCTAAATGCTTCTCTTCACTGACAGTTAACTTTGACTATGAGCATAAATACACATGGAGGACCAGTCCAAACTCCCTGCATACATCCACCATCTTTGCATTTACTGCTGCAACAGGAGAAGAATTTTGTCCAACTTTGTCCCCCTCACATACAATTCAATTCAATTTTATTTGTGTAGCGCTTTTTACAGCGTAACATTGTCTCAAAGCAGCTTCACAGGAATACATTATCTAAAAGGCCAATCCCAAGTTGAACAAGCCTAGGGCGACAGTGGAAAGGAAAAACTCCCGAAAATGGTAGATAGAAACCTTGGGAGGACCAAGACTCAACAGGGGACCCATCCTCCATGGGCGGCCTAGATGTTAATTAAACAAATACT
>JAUZST010012095.1:0-36536 GCA_034779995.1 Parotocinclus haroldoi
ATATATACACACACACACACACACACACACAATTACATTAACAAGTATGTATAGTTGTTACCATTTCTCAAAGACGAGTTCATTCCGAATCAGCTATTTATCACAAGTTGTCAGACTCGATTTTTGTTACATCTTCAGAAATTCCCGTAGCATCAATGCTATGGATTTTGAATAAATTGTTTTCTTATTGGGTCTGTGATGCATTTACTTGTAGAATCTGAATGTCCATTCACTTTAAATGAGACTGCATGAAACAGTTTATTACTATTATTTTTTAGTTGCATTGAAACTCGACGCTCATTGGATAAACGCCACGACTGTGTCCTGTCCCCAGACACTCAAGTGTTTCTGGGGGTGAATGGAGCTGTGGGCAGAAAGAAGATAGAAGATAGACCGAAAAAAAATGAAGGAATAACTGACAGAGAAAACTTGACAGACTAGACAAGAAAAGCTGGTGAAAGAGAAAATACTAAAACGCATCCAAAACCAATACAATACAAAACGGAAAGAGCAATCCAAAATGAAAAAGAAAGGAAGAACCCAAACTAGGCTGAAAAGAAAGAAACTTAATAGAAAAAAAGAATAAAGAAAATTACATATAAACAAGTTGTGATTGTTAGATAAAGGAAGTAGCACGATAGTTCAGCTTTTGTGATACAAACAGTATTTTATTCTATATTTATTTTAGATTTATATTCTTAAGTATATTTTGCTTCTTACATTTTAATCAGCTATCCTGTAAAGTTAAAAAAATGGCCTTTTAAAGACAAACGATTTCGTGTTTTTTTTTTTTAATTATTATTTTTTATTTATTTATTTATTTTTATTACCACTGAGTACCTGAGAGTGAGCGTGTGGTGAGGGTGATACAGGGCTTGGTGATCCATTGTGTTAAACCGTCTGTACTGAGGGTTATGAGATGCTAAAATCGAGTGAGGCCAGAGCTACTCAAGCAACATAAAGTGATAAAGAGTTTCTCTAATCGCCCGCATAAAAAAAGAAAACCCGCATTCAGATCGTTACTACATTGGATTTACATCTGTAATGAACATCAATTAAGTTAATAATAATATTTATTTAATGACTTTTCTCATGAATAACATGCAAAGTAAAGTGCTAGATGGGAGGTAAAAAGCACTGGATGTTTAATGTCTGCGACCTGCCTTTCCTTCTCCGGGTTACAGGGAGTCTGGTGCCAATCCCCAGAGCACAATGTGAGCAGATCTTTTAGAAATGCCCCAAGTATCTGTCATTTTCTCAAAATACTCCACCTGGCTTTGATCTGTGTGTGAGTTGTGAAGTTGTTTTGGTCTGGAGTACCAACCAGATGCCTCATCGGTGTACACCAGACTGACGTCAATTAGTGTCACATCGTTTTGCATGTTGGTAATAATAGATACCAGCTGATAATAGAAACTGAGTAAAAATAAAAAGTCAAAAGAAAGAAAAAGATGTATACAAAAGAAAGAAGAAGAACAGAATAAGGGAAATAATGGAAGAGCAATGGACAAAAGAAGCAAGACTGATTTAAAAAAAATGAGCAAGAGAAACCAAAAGAAATTGAAAGAATAGAAAATAGAAAAAAAGAATAGAAAATGTGGCAATATGAATAAGGTAAAAGACAGAAAGATAAAAAAAAAATTTTGTGAGAAGAACAGACAAACACTTTGGCTGTGGCACCTATACCTGAAGGACAAAGAGTGCAGGTGTAGGAGCTCCAACCAGTCTCCCCTCCCTCAGACACTCAGCCAAACATATCTGCATGTAACATCTGACCTGGCCAGAAGGAGCCGCCGGGACCGAGCTGGTGCACTGATGTAGATGTTTTAATTCTGCCAAGCAAACCCAGCTTCATACATATTTCTGTTTGAATGCTAAGCCTGATGTGCATGTGTAATGCGAGGAGCACTCCCGCGAGGCCCGGAGGAGGTACTGCAGGCTTGGAACAGCTGTTGACTCAGTTCTGTGTGACAGATGTTTTGGAATAATTGATATGAAATGAAAACTGTGGTGTGTATGAGCTGATATCTGTTCTCTTTTGGATCACTTCACTGTCACCGGTCATGCTGTTGTTGACCGTAGTGTCTCTGGAGTGGTTCATCCATCCATTATCTTCCACCTAATCCACATGGGGTGGCGGGCCAGCCAGTGCCCACCCGGCAACTCTGGGCGCAACTCTGGGCGCGCACACACACAATCACACACTAAGGGCCACTTTTTGGAGTCACCAGTTGACCTAACACGCATGTCTTTGGACTGTGCGAGGAAACTGAAGTACCCAGAGTAAACCCACACAGAAGACATGCAGACTCCACACAGAAAGGACCCAACCTGCTCCACCCTGGGACTGAACCTGGGACCTTCTCCAATTTCGTCCCACAGTCCAAAGGCATGCTGGTTAGGTTAATTGGTGTCTCTAACGTGGCACTTAGTGCGTGACTGCGTGTGTGTGTGCGTGCGCATGCCCTACGATGGATTGGCACCCCGTATAGGGTTGTTCCTGCCCTTGATTTGTGGGTGGGCACCGGCTGGCCCGCCACCCTGTGTGGATTAAGTAGAGGATAACGGATGGATGGATGTTAAAATGTTTAAAAATGCGATTTGTTTCAACGTTTTTCTTGCAACATGTACGAAAATGTGCATTGTTTTGCTAAACACTTCAAATCGAATCATGAATACAAGCCGGGCAAGAAATTCATTTTTGACAGATTCATTTATTTTGTTCTCAAATATAATTATCAATATACAGCTGAACTCTCATACTCTCAAAGCTCCGGCTCTAACTTTAGGATTGGATTCCTAGAATTGTTTAAGCTGCTATCTCAACCGTTCTCAGCAGCTTTTCTACCGTCCATGGAGAATTAAGGCAGCAGGTGTTTTATATTGTAACATTTAATATTAGGACCAAATGCTTTGGTATATGTGATGAATGTGACCCTGCTTCTTTCCTACAGAAAGTGGGCTGTAGGACCAATCTTAGGTAGGACTTTTCCTATAAGAAATAATAGAAACGGCCTTCCCCGTATGTGCTGTGTGACATTAAATTGGAAAACAGTCTAGGTATAAATAAAAACTAGCTCTGACTGACCTGAATGGAATATAATATCTTTGCGATCTAAGTGAGATGAGTGGATTTTTTTTCTTTTTCACAGCAAGTGTTTGCTAACATTTACCTCTCACCCCATGAAGCAGAATGTGAGTCATATGTCGGCTGGATGAAAATGGATGTTTCTTTGAATTAAATTGTTTTAACCTGTAGGGTCAGTTATTGTACTGAGAGTGCAGTTGAATTATAATGAGGTAATTATTTCACACAGGATGTGTCGAGAGCCGGATTAATATTCCACCAGCGTCTCTGCATGATTTAATAAGCATCATGGTCATTTGAGGAGGTGCCTGAACTTTTGCACGTGGCGCGTTTTTCACGTTTTCTTTATTTTCAGTGTCTCTTCGAATGTAGAAACGGCCGGGGGAAACCTCTGTGAGCCGGGGGCGCCAAAACGTTTGCACAAGCCTTGGACGTTGTACTCGTGGCAAAAGCCCTTCTGTCGCCTTTACAGCTTCACGGCTGAATCGTGCAGACAATCTAGAGGATATATCGTAGAGAATGACATGAGAGATCAAAAACACTGTACTCTCACGGTGGTGATGTGAAGACACGAAAGTGAGCAAAGCACTCACAGATCACAGATCAGATCTGAGAACAAACGCTGCCTTCATAGAGCGCTCAAAATGCTGCGAGAACTGCCGTGACGCTGCGACCAGATGAGGCGATTGCGATGTCACGGGAACGCACCGGCTTAAGTGCGGCGTGGAATTTTGTTGCAAATGCTTGCGATCAGGTGTTTAGGCGAAAAGCTGTTGACGTGTCCACGCGTGTGCTTTCTAAATAGAAGGATGTTTCAGGATCCGTCCATAAATATGTCCTGTGTGGATCTGTCCAGTCTTGGCACCCCTATATACAGCCTGCTGGTGTTACATATACTGCTTTTAGGTCTTCACTGAATGGTTAATAGGGGTAACGGGCTCACTTCTGGGCTGCATCCTGTACCATACACCCTGCCCATGTCCCTGTCGCTCAGGATCCCCTGGCCAGGTGAAACCCACAACTATTACTTTCCATGTTATGTCAAACTCCAGAACCTTAGGGCCTCTTGAAGAAGACCTGGACTCTTGGGTTCCAACCCTGCTGATATATCTTCACCTTTCCCCAGGCAGGATACAAACCAGTTGGTAGTGTACTGGTTCTCAATGATGGGCTTCTTTGATTTCTTGTTCTTTGTTTGCCTTTAGTGCTTTTGTGCTAAGGATAGACCAAGAGCACTAGCAGTCAGACTGAGAAGGCTCTGGTGTGGAGAGAAGTACCAGAAAGGAACATAGGATAGTTCATACAAGCCATTTTTTGGTAGGCTAATTATTCTTTTTTATTATTACACGGCAACACGTTACAGACCTTATAGTGCGCTAGATGATAATAAACGTATGATTTACTGTTTCTACTGCATAAAGCTATGGTGGAACAGATGTTAAGGTACTAAACTACTCAGACTGTAATCCCAGCACTGACAAGCTGCCACACCTTGGCCCTTTAGTTAAGGCCCTTAACCGTCAATAGCTTGAATTGGACCTTATAAGACTGTATTAGTCATAATTCGCTCTGGATAACAGTAAATGTACAGCCAAATACAGTTTAATAGCTTATGTATTTGTACTGCCTTAAATATGATTTCTGTTACGTTTGATATTTTGTTTATGTATTAATATCTTATTTGTTTTAATAAATATTTGTTTACTTTACAGGAACTGCGTGCCTAAGTAGGAACTACTTTATGGTCTGGGGTGCGCACGGACATTGTTAGCTGTTGCATTTTCTTTGCCAAGACGATGCATGAACTGGAAAAGTTTGCACTTTGTGTTTATAAGCTCATATTACATTGTCTGTTCTGGAAAATAGTGTTTCAAGTGGACTCATTTCCTCTTGATTGTGTGCAGCCCGTGAGGTATGATCATTTGTTTTTTTTCCCCCTTTGTGTGCATTATATTTTGGTACAAAAGGTGTGTAAATTTTAGTGTGTGCTTGTTCTCTACACTGTCATATATTTGAAGTTAGAGAGTGGATTTGATGGCTTTGGGAGGGAGTGGTATGCGGCGTGAATGGTAGCGTTCCACTCGTGTTTAAGTTGCATTTCTGATGCATTGACATCTTGCAGTAGCATAAGAAGTCTGTGGCTGTCGAAACGTCTGGTCAACATCCATGTTGGTCAACAAAAGTTTCACAAAGCGTGATGTGGTAATTAAATACCTGTACATCAGCAAGGAAACTATTCTATGCATTTATGCTTCAAATTATTCTTTAATCCCTTATTATGACGTGCAAACATTAAGAGGGCACTCACTACTCAACTACCCCATTTTTTTTGCCGTCTGGCACAGCCTCGTCCTTGGCTAGCATTTGGGCAAACGTTCCAGCGTACTGTTTGGACTGAGAGGAGACCGCCTGCGGTGCATTTCACACCATTAGCAGCAATGCAGGAATGCAAATGCAGCCACAGACCACCGGCTGAGAAAGCCGAGAGCCATGAGATAGAGAGTGGGGAGAAGGATGATGAGATATTTGAGCCGCCTCTAGCATGAATGATGTCAATTTTATTTATTTATTTATTCCTTTTTCTCAATTTTACAATTCAAAAACGGCTACAGTTCTTGCTAATACGTCAGCCTCACCAGGGAACTGGATTAAATCCAGGATTTTACTCAAGCTTAAAAATACTCAACCAGGCTAGAGTAGCTATTATTCCCTTCACTTCACGCTTGAGGCTCTCGGCACCTTTTGGCACATTTCTATCCACTGTAACATTAGCGAATACAGCTACAGCTCTGAGCCATTTGCAAGTTAATAATGTAGAGAAATAAGTGACCCTTACGAGACGGACAGTCCGTTTTTGTTTTTTAATTGAATTATTATTAAAATATATATTATATATAAATATATATTATATATTATTTATAATAATATATTTATGTATTGCACTCAGCCTTCATTTAATAGAACAGAATATTTTTTTCAAACGATCACCTTGTGGGAAGTCATGTGACATTCTAAATAAAGTCAGCTTTGTGGAAGTGTGGTCCGAAGCCATACGATTTTGCTCCACTGGTTTATGGACTGTTTTGACTCCATTCTGCACCTGTCTTTTTGTGACAGTGCCTGTATGGACTGTCTTGAATCATCCCTCTGCAGTTGCCTCCAATTTTGTGCCAATCATGCTTAGCTTATGTTCGTCCTCTCTACATTTCAGGTACTCTGCTTTTCCCGTTCGTTTCCGTATTCAAGACGTCATTGGTAAAATCTAGCTACAGTTCAGCATCAAGTTGAGGAACGTCTATATACCTCTATAATTCGTCCTCCAAGAATTATAAAAACTCTCAGATCCAAGTACTTTGCATAAACTTGTAAGACGTTTCTTCATTTTTATTATAAGCCTTTGTTTTTCAATATCAGCTCCATTGCGATAGAACCCTCAGACACTCCCTAGCATTGTGGTGGTGAACTACCCTGCGACGCTGTGACGTCGACACAGAGCTAATAAAAAAAGAAACGACCGCGTCGAGGCGTCCATATGCCAGGCTTTAGAAAAGCAGTAGTACCTACAGTACCAACCTCTGGCGGTAGTGTTGTGATCTGGGGTTGCTTTAGTCGGTCAGGTCGATGCTCAACAGTGTCACTAAAAGTGGTAATAAAACGAAGCACTGAGTAGCTGAATGACGAGGTTATACCATCGCAAGACTGATGGGGCTTAGATTGTAAAAGAGTGGCTCTGCCAGAGTGAGGAATCATTTTCGCACGTGAATTGCAAAGCACAGAGGCCAAAGGCCAGGAGACACAAAACCAGGAGACACGCTTAGGGCACAAGACTTACTTAAAGTCTTAGTGTTTAAAAAGGTGATACGGCATTGCCTGTTCTGGAAATGAGTGTTCCTTTAGTTGGACTCATTTGATCTTGATTGTGTGCAGCCAGAGAGGATTGTTTATTTCTTATTTTTTTATTTGCCCATTCCATCATGCATATTCATATTTTGGTTTCCGGTATATTTTGGTGCGATTGCTAATGTACATTCATAACCGAAGAACCAGCGTGTGTCCTGATGCTGAGTAGATGCTAGAGTTATACTTGTACTTTTAGTGATATCGCTCATGCGTTTGCATGTTGTTTGTTAAATGGCCGTTTCATGTTAAAAGGCCCATGCCTGTATCTGAAATTTGGTCTTTTGGTTAGTGTTTTGGGACATTAACCTGCAGCAATATGAGTACGTTTCCACTAAGATCCAAATAACTGTTTCAGGCGCTCTCAGATGTTTGTCCCAAATTTTACACACCGCTCTCATTAGTATTCAGTCTTTCATCGCTCCTGTATTTCCCGCCCTGTATCGGTCCCAGTCGTTAGGCTAATCCGTTAGCCCCGTGCCGCACTGGCAAATTAGTTAAGGGACTTGATTGTGTCACATATCAGGCGTTGAGGCATGGCTCCCTCATGCCCTCGCCATGGTATCATTTTATACACACTCTTGCGGGATATCAAGTGCTGAGAGAGTGATCCAGGAAGCAGTCTATAGCACTTCCCTGAAATCGCTCTCGGGACATTTGATCGCCCCTCTCTACACTGCCATGCCATGATAAGCGATTAAACACAGCCTCTCATGCTGCCACAACACCGGGCCTCAAACGAACTGTGGACTTAATAAAATAATACACTCCGGGTTATATATTAAAAAAAAAAAACATTCTGTGCAAAAGGAATGCAGTCATTTGCACATGTAGGGTATGCTCACACAATGGCAGTGAAGTTTTGTACTGTTTTATTTTAATAATCTGAATATCGACACTGTGTATGTTTTCAGTTGCTGGTCCCAACAGATATACACTTAATGACACAAAGGAGAAAATACGCACTAGTTACCCTGTTATTCCGCCTCTAGCCTGGATTCAAGATGAGATGAGAGGTGGTTGGGTAATGGGTGCGAACCGGTTCTGAATGGTATCCTGTGGCACATTCATTAACAGATGTTGCAGCTGGACCTGTAGATCCTCATCAATCACACCAGCAGTTGGGGAAGTGTCTCCAGTGTCCAAAGGCACGATTGAAGCACTCACCAAGGGGGCCCTCCATAATCAAACCCAAACATCATAAGATACTGAATTCATTACTTAAGCCGATATTGTTTTAGTACCTAGCAGTCCAGTTTTTTTTGTCTCCACAGCAAATGGCAAAAGGGGACTGTGGCTGCCTGTTAGTCGCAGGACATATATATGGAAATGGTCCGAGCAGAGACAGGTGTGAAGAAAACTGACTACAAAACTGTGAGAGCTGCCTGTCAGCAGATCCATCGATCCTCTCTACTGCTCTGTCTGGTCAGTCCAGAGCCTGTTTGCCATTTGTTTGTGCACTCATGAGATTCAGCTCCCAACACTGCCTAACGGCTAGGTCAGAATGATATAGACGATGGTCAATCTGTCAAAAAAAAAAGTTATAAAAGCTTGTCAGTGAACTCTCACCAAGAGGTACACTACTCAAAAGTATCATCCATCTTGGAGCCATTTTATATGGCAGTAAAGGAAGCACTTTTTCATTTTATACTATTTGCATAACCCAGTATCTTTATTTATATATATATAATGTGTGTGTGTGTGTGTGTGTGTGTGTGTGTGTGTGTGTGTGTGCGTGTGTGTGCGTGGTCGTGCATATATGTTTCGAATGTCTAACAGACGGGGTGCGCAAGGCTATGGCTGTTCTGATCTGCACAAAAAGCTACAATACAAATTGCAAATGTTAAATAAAATTAGCAATCGGTGTGTAAAATTACTTACAACTATGGAGTACTTTCGCTCAAAAAGATTAGGCGCACACAGTGCTCAGCGTAAATGAGTACACCCCCTTTGAAAAGAAACGTTTTGAACAATTTGCAAAATGCAAAAAGTAACACTTAACTTACAATGTGAGCGTAAGGTTTATAATATAACTTACAGTACACATTTTGTAGTTTTACCCAAATTAGGGTGGTACATAAATGAGTACACCCCATTTCGTATGGCCTCCATGATTTTGAACGACAACCCCATTTGAGATTTGCCTAAATGAAAAGAGGTGGCATACAGGACATTGAACCAGAAGGTATTTGGTTCAAATCCCACCTCTGCCAAGCTGTCACTGTTGTTTCCTTCAGCAAGAATCTTAACCCATGACCGCTTGAATTGTAAAACTGCATCAGTCGCACTGGATAAGAACGTCTGCTAAATGACAATCTGGTGGAATGGACAACTGTAACGACATGAGGAGGTTCTGGATATCGGCAGTGCTCTGGTGGCTCTGGTCTGGCTTGGTGTTGGGAATAATGAGCAGACTCTCTCTCTCTCTCTCTCTCTCTCTCGCCGTTGGTCCAGGGTTCAGGCTTTCGTAAGCCTCGCAGTGCCATTAGTATAAATTATGGGTGGTGGGGGGGTATTTTTGGTGAGCGCTTGTTACGGGGTGTCTCTTCTCCCGAAGCCTTTGATGCTTGTGGCATTCAGACCCACGCTGGGTTTTTTATTCTATCTTTTGTAATTTATTTCCCATACAGAACACGTTCTCTACATGCACCGTAATGAGCATGCGTAATTAATATTAGATTGTTTCAACACCTAATTATATGCTTATTAGGCTTGATGTCTGATCTTATAATAATGGACCACAGACCCAGCCCCTGACACACTGAAGAACTGGAACTCGAGAGCTGCAAACCCCTGGTTAGATGGAATACAAACCAATCCCTACACCAGGGTCATCAGACATGGAGTTGGTACCTGGTGAAACAGGGTGTCTTTTGCATTTAAGTGAAGGAACGTCTTGCTTTGAACTGAAGTGGCTCAGGATTATGCCGGTACCGTAAATGGTTCGCACATAGCCAAGCTTTTGAGTGTCCATCTTCCGCTAACACTCTTGCAGAGCGTATCGAAAACAAAATTGTAGTGATATGTCGAGCTTCCTTACTACAGACATCTCTGCACTAAAGCATAAAATGTATTAGTAGGAATTAGAGTTGAACCGATTTCAATCTTCTTGGTCGACTCCGATTTTCCAAATATATGACCGCCCGATTCCGATTTTTGGCCAGTGATTTTGGTTTTCTATTTAAAAGCACACGGAGTATAATAGTTTTTTTGAATGCAAGAAAAAAAACTGAAACAATTCTTAACGTAGTGGGACATTTACAAACCGTCTGATGCACAATCTTTTTTTTTTCTGTTTGATTTGTGTCTAAACACTCCAACTCCCTTTTCACATGTGCTTTCTTTAATCTCCCTGCTCCTAATGTGTCATTGACGTTTTGCAGTGTCTTTTTTGCATTGTTGATTTTTAAAAAACAAAAACACGAGCAAAGATTATTGCAAGAAGTTGTTTTTTTTTTTGTTTTTTTTTGTGGGCTTGACCGAATGCACTTCGGTTCCATGACCGTGAGGCTTTCAGTGTCATCCTCCAGCCTTTCAGCTAAAGGTTAATCTGCCAGAAATGTTCTTTAATATCCATATTTTAAGTCCGTGTGTTGCTTGTTCTAGAAGCTTTTCTGCTCTGCTACTAGCAGGATAAAATGTTCTGCCTGACAACCGAGCTCTGATTGGTCAGGCTGATGTTAAGGCGTTGCAGAAATTTAGAACAGGATCTGCTTAATGTTACACAATGTTGCAGGCTGTTAGTTTCGGATTCGCCGTGAAGGATGGCATTCATATCATTGTGTTCTTTTTCAAAACTTCATGTCCATGCAAGTCGGACTCGGTGTAAAAACAATAAGGGAAAAAAAAAAACAATTCAAAATATCAACATGCATAAACAAATGCTAAAAAAGTAAGCAGGGGCTGTTGGTTTGTACGTGGCTCTATTCTCTCACTAGCTTTACCATGTAGTGACAGCCACAGAATATCAAACACTGCAGACTTACTCAAATTGTACTTTACAGCCTTGATAAAAGCCTTTAAGCAGTTATTGTAAGGTTACAAGTACAAAGTTATTGGATTACAACTCACCTGACCCAGGTCATCGGTTCAAACACCACTAGTGTGAGCCGCTGAAAGCACTTAAAACACACTAGGTTGACGTAAATGGTAAATACCAATTATAAAAACATGCGCCTTGAGCTTTTTTTTAAACAGATAAATACACACACACACAAATAGAATTGTGTGTAATGTGTGGCTGTTTTAATGCTGCTATCGACATCACAAGTGCACCAGTGAAGGCTAAATGTAATCGGCACAGAATCTCACCAAACCCTAGTCAGGGGCCATTGACACTAAAAACCAGCTGACCGATCGACGCATCTGGAGATGGAACCGATAATTGGATCTAACCGATCGTTTTTAATGTTTAGCTGATTGGTGGAATTTTGGACACTGAATGTGAAAAGCTTTTTTTATTATCATTTATTTATTTATCATTTAACTATTACTGTCTTTTGCAGCGATTGACATGTTCAGTAATGTCTCCAAGCTCACACATGGTTTAAACAATAATTAAGGTTCATAGACGATTCGTATCGACTTTTTTCTGCTTTCTCAAAAAGTCCTATGTCCATTTAAAGTTGATGTTCATTAACACCAAGGAAGGAAGGCGGCAAAAAAGGAACTCGCACCTCACCTCACGGAGTGATTATATTTAGATCCCGCTGTTATATTTTCTCTCTCTTTTTTTTTCCCCTCCATAAAGGGTTTTAAAGCGTCGTAGTAAAGGTTCAGGGCCTTTACTCTGAGAGATGATGCTTTAATCGAGATGAGAATGTCCCCTTAGAGGAAGCGAATAAGACACCCGGCTCATCACTGTACATGAATAAGCCTCAGCGCTCTAAATCAGAACGCAGCTCAGGTGCCCTAACCCCACCCCAACCCCGACTGTCTCCCCGTCACCATCACCACCAAAAGCATCTCTGATTCGTGATCTTGCAGGAGATGCTTTTGCTGTAATTTCCTTCATCACTTTCCCTGCACCCATTCCTCCCCCCAGCCTCATTATTGCCAAAGAGCCTCTTGTGTCTCAGTTGTCCATCAGCCAGGCTGCTTTGATATTCATGCGTGGGGTTCAGAGCAATTGGCATGCAGCGGGCGCCTAAAGCCTGAGGTCCTTCGCTTCCCATCTCGCCGGCTGGTCTCCTCGCCCTCCTGTTATTTCTCTCATCCCCAGATTTTACAACAACTTCTGATCCCACATTCCCGGCGTGTGCACTGTGATCCTTATAAAAAAAAATCGACGTTTCTGCTCATGGTAATGTTTTAGAAACAAACAGTGTTTTAAAATCATTTATAACACAATAAATGCTGACATAAAGGGCTAGCGTTAATACAAGAGTACACTTCTGGTCTAATCGGGTCTTTTGTGAAATGGCTAGTGTATGGGCTGCTGCAAATTGCCAACAAATGAACTACGGTGAATAGTAAAGTAGTGTGTACAGGAAAATCGCCACTGTATGAGCAGACTACCGTAAACACCAGAACAGCATGTCTACTGTAACTTCCTGCAGGTATGCGACTTTTAATGATCGCATTACGTTCTGTACCAAAATGTACATCATCTAGCAGGCACCCTTGTCTCAAAGAAGCTTTGCAATATTATATTATCTTAAAAGGCCAATCCCAAATTGAGCAAGCTTAGGGTGACAGCGGAAAGGGAAAAACTCCCTAAATGTAGAAGGAAGAAACCTTGGCAGGACCAAGACTCAAAAAGGGACCCGACCTCTTTGTGTGGCCTAGAAGTTAATTGAAATAGTTAAGTTGTAGTAATAGTAAAATAAAGTAAATAATACCGTTTCAATTAAATAACTAAATAGATTAAAGATAATGAGTCATCAGCAATAAGTTATTGGAAGCACATCGTCTCCTAATAACTAAATGATGGTATATTACACTCTGGTATGGCCTGGACATGGTGATACTGGTTTCTGTTGATGAAACTGAGTAGAGTGATGCTGAGGTGGAGGAACATCTACAACATCAGCTTGGAGAGAAAAGAGAAAATGTAGTTACTTATCGGTTAGGAGCAAAGAGTTTATTAATAATCACTGATGCCAGGAGCAGCATGAGACTTCAGCAGCACTAACTATAGCAGCATATCTAGAAGGGGAAGAACCACAAGGTAAAACAGCCAATAGGCAAGAGCCAACCCGAGCCATGCGTCCCAGTATAAATCTAGTCAAAGCCTGCGTAAATAAGAATGTTTTAAAGTTGGAGGATGTCTGAATCTTGAACTAAAGTGGGGAGTTTATTCCGTACCTGGGGGGCCAAGTATGAGAGAGCTTTTCCCCCTGCAGTGACTTTTATTGACATTAAGCATTAATGACATTAATCTAGCAACTGAAAGAAGTCCTGCAGCTTCTGAACAAAGTAGAAGGTCAAAAAAGTTACAAAAGTTCAGATGGACTTTCATGGACAATTCAAGCAGTTGTTATTTAAGGTCCAGTCGAAGTTTGGCAGAGGTGGGATTCAAACTCACTTCTGTTCCATCCTCCACCATTTGACTTACTGGCCTAATAATTACATAGTCACATAGAGGTTTTACATTTCTGTAAGGTAAATATAAAAGGTATTTTTCAGACGAAAAGTGCATGCAATTGGTCCGTAAGTGCATCAGAGATACTGCTGAAAACACGAGCGATATTTTTGTTTAACAGAAGCCATAAATGCATCGATAGACAGCAATGTTAACAAAAGAGAAGTGAACGTGATCCTGCTTATATACTGTAGTTATAGATTAGAGAGAATATACAGGGGACAAACAAAGAAGTATTACTTACAATAGGATCGTGCATACACTTAGAAACACAATTTACAGCTTGGTACAAATAATTAGGAGTAACTTAGAATCACAAAGTCCCTAAACACATCAGTTAAGTTAGAACCAAAGACATTTATAACTAGACGATGTATTGGTCACTTCAGGTCATTGTGTCATCGCAGCCACCATACCAGTCCGGTCTATGCTGGCTTCTAAACCAATAAATGGAGGAGTTGAATTTTTCTGGTCAGAATGCACAATAAACTAGTTATTTCTCAACGAATTTTCTTATTTCTCATTCAATCAGCTTTCTGTTTTTCATTGAAATGGCACTTAAAGGCAAGGTACAGTACACCAGTGTAAGGTGTTAGCCTGTTTGTTTATTTATTTGACATCACTATCAGCATCAGTGGGCATTTCAGCGACACACACACACACACACACACACACACACACACACACATACACTCACTCACTCAGTGTTCTATCTATACACAAGGTTAAAAGAGTTTTATATGACTCTCAAGTCAATGGCAATTTAGAGTAATCAATTAACCTAACATGCCTGTATTTGGACTGTGGGAGGAAACTGGAGTACCCAGAGTAATCCCACACAGACCCCGGGAGAACATGCAAACTCCACACAAAGGACCCAGGCTGATCAACCCCAGGGATTGAACCCAAGACCTCCTTGCTGTGAGGCAGCGCTGCTACCCACTGAACCATTGTGCTGCCCCTCTTAGCCTGTCCAATGAGACCTAACAGTCTAATAAATAAAATAATGAACTGAACTAAGAGATTAGTTAGTTGACATAGTTTATGTAGTATAAAATGTAGTATAATACACTACATGCAATAGTGAATACTGTACTATAGTATTATATTACTAATTATACTACATATAATATTAACCATTGTTGATCTGTTACATTTACAGCATCCAGAGCAACTTAACATGGAGGCTCTTGCTCATTAAAATTCTTGTCCACAGTACAGTACCTTGACCACTAGCTTGCCACAGTGCTAATTACTGTTATTGTTTTATTAAATTATTGTTTTTTCCAGAAGAACCAGGCATTTTTTTTTCCAATACAGTCGTCGACGACGCTGACGCATGATCCAGCAACTAATGCGGCATGTAGGTACATTATGTCTATGGTTAAAACTGTCTCTAGTCCAAACCTGAGCTAACGAGCAAGCGAGCACACAACCAGTAACACGTAACCATCAAGCTGATCTTTTTTTTTTTTTTATTTTAGCCACCGAAGCTTTTGTAAAGATTCTGCTTCATAATGAGAAATGTAGTACATCTGTATGGAGTGTCCTAGAGTGTCCTGCAGTTCTGCTCAGTCATTAAATAAAAAGTGTATTACCAATGTGATTTTTTTTTTCCATCTAAGTGGATCTGATGATCTCTCGTGAAGGTGTAAACACTAACAATTAATCAAATGACAGCGAAATTTGCGGAGACAAATCAGTAATCTGTACTGTAATGAAATCGGATGTATATCATAATGGATCGGGCTTGTTCTGTATGGTTGATGAGGTTTTGCCACACTCCTGCTGCTGTGAGCTGATCGTAATTTGTCCTGATCGACACGAGTACTTGAGATAATCCGTTCTTATGCCTTAATCCTTAGACTGAAATGCATTAGCCCACACGGGTAACCAGCCCAAACTGCTGACCTTTAGTACCGTGGTACATGTCCGTTCACTTAGCATGGACCCTGGTTCATTTCATCTGTTCTCAGCTCTCTTCAGACTGAAGAGCTTTCTGGTTGAGAGCGAAAGTCACCAAAGCGTTCACCAGTCATTTCACTTTGAGCTGTTTAAGAGGGCAGGAGAGAGGAGAAGCTCCGGGGAGGGTATGTAAATTGTCTCAGAGTGTCTCGTTCAATCTAAGCCCACGGTGAAGGGTTTTAAATTTCCACATCGACTAGCTCTAACCAATTCATCCTGATCCTTTTTACGGCATGAAGCCCGGGCCGCCGCTCTCCCAATGGCTTGCTTGTGTCGGAAGGTCCAAATAAATCCCACTTACAGATTCCACACTTCTTCGGAGGAACAGTCTGACAGAGAACATCAGGTTAGAGAGAATCATCTGGTTTCTAAACATCAGCAATGACGGGGCTCGCTCGAGCCGATGAAGACGATCAACACTCGCCAGGGTGATAAAAACCTGCTGAAGTGGATCTGACGGAGTTGCATACTGTGCAGCATTATTAAAGTGAGAGAAGGTTGTCTGAGCTTCACATTCTGCCAGACGACATTGTGAGTTATCTAAAACACCTCATGAAGGATGCTTTCTATTTAAATCCGGTGATCGGTTAAACTAGAATGGAGCCTTACCCTGCTCTTGAGGCATTAGCACCATAGGCTGCACCTGGCTCAGTTAAACTGCCTCATATTTTATCATTGAATAGCTGCTCGTGCCTTTGTGGGATCCACTACCTTACTTTACTGTTAGAAGTGGATTCCATTCAAGTACAATAATCTCTAGAAATGAATTGCTTATTTGTAAAAAATAGGTGTGAGAAGATTGAAATTACATCGGGTTAAGTTGGGTCCTTAATCAAGGCCCTTAACATTGCTTGCATTGTATAGCTGCTTAAGTTGTAATGTGCTCTAGATAAGTGCGTCTGCTAAATACTGTAAATGTAAATTATCACATTTTAAGATAAATAAGACAAACAAAAATTTCACAACAGTCAAGGAACAGAATTTCCCAATGGATATTCCCAAAAAACTGTGTATTATACAGACAGTAAACGTAAATATATTAATTGATAAGTTTTAAGTTATTTGAAAAGAAACTGTATTCACATTCAGCAAAAAAAATAATATTTATAAGGCAAGCTGTTACTATTCTACCACCAGAAAATCTGTGTGAGATCCCCATGTTAGCGAATGTCTAGGATCCCATTTCAGTTTCTGTTGCTTGATAAGAAAATTAGAAAACACAGTTATTAATGTTAGTCCTATCCATCAAAATGTAGAGGGGGAGTTCTAGAGCATCAGCAGCTTCGCCTGGTTAAGAGCTGGACTTCCATGAATGAAGCTCTGATCATCTGTGGATGGTGTTTAAGGAAAGACGGAAAGTTTTAACACCAGCAAATGACATCTTGAGGAAAATAAGACAGAACATTGGTGATTGAACCAACGAAGCTGCCTGTTACATTTCTGACTGATCCATAATAAATGAAGTAGAAGCTTATTCAGTTCTTTTTTTTGTTAATAGTGTAGTGTTCGTTTTAGTGTTGTTGTATTTCAGCCGGGCTGTGATTCCATCAAGAACCCAGGACGTTTGCCTTTCCAGCTCATCCAAATCCTTGTTCGTAAGGGCGATGAACCTCGGCTCATTGGAAGGGTCAGAATATTAATAGCTCTCTTCTAAATTTCAATGAAAAGATTTTCAAGGCCAGTGGCGTTACAAACTCACAGTTGTTCATTTCAGTTCTTGTGTTTGTGTAACTATAACATTTCTGCTTTGTTATGGCTATTGTCATTCTTAATTGAGTGATATTTGAAGCGCTTCGGTCAGATGATTGTGGTTATGATTCGGTTATGATTGTGCATTAATGGCACTCCCAGAGCATCTCTCAGCCAGGCTAAATGCAGGGTTGGAACTACCTGTGGTAAAATAAACCATGTCACAATGTCTGGTGAAGTATGTCCAAGTATAGTTTTTTTGCTGGTGCCAAATTGAAGCTAAGGGGTGCAGCAGATGCCTGACTGAATCCCGCTGATGCCTTCTGTCCCGGTCACAAAAGGCATGGAGACTCATGGCTGCGTCTGCTCCAAGAGCATCCCCTATCCAGACTGCAATGAATTGCCGTTCTATTCAGTGTGTGCTCATGGCTGCTCCCTATGAGCTATGGGGGATAGGATCAGGAGTTCATGTGATCTTTAATTTATACCAGCTTTAACGAATTCTATTTAACTCTCACATCAGCAGTGTTACATTTGGGAATAATTAGTCAGCTAATAGTGTGTGGATGTGCAAATCAGACTCAACTCGGGCACCGGGATCCAGGCTTACATTTTTCTTCTTGAGAAACCTCCAGAGTTTTAGCATTTCTTGCAGCATGTGTGTGGGAGAGGAGTGGGAAAGAGCAAGGCAGTGCTGTGAGGAGAGACAAGAGCAGAAATATAGATACAGAACGAGGGCTGTACGGTTGCCAGTAGCAGTGGACGTAATGTGGCCTTCTGTTTTGCCTCTTTGCCACCAGATGGTACCAGAAGTGCACAGTTTGTGCCAGTGCCATAATGAGTGTGACTTTTCCTTGTGATGAATGGTTGTTGAACTGCAGGCTCTGTATGCACAGCAAATGCCAGGGCACGAGATTGTGTGTTAAAAGACTGAGGAAATGAAGTTTAAAAGAAAGCGGAGGTGTCTAAAGCGATGTAGTCAAGTTAAGAAGAGAGACTTAGATCATGTGAGTGGTAAGTTTTTTGTTTTGATTGTTGAAACCAAGAGATTCATTGGTTTCGATTGTAAATCGGAGATGAAAAAAAAAACTATAGATAGATTATGGTCAGTATACATTTCTAATCCTGTCTCAAGAGGCAATGTTCATAAGCATCACACGCGCTCCGATGTATACAAAATGCAGCATTTATTAACAGAGAAAGGTAAAATATTCAAACACACACTGTATTCACAAATAATTTAAGTACAGGTACTCTCATTTTAACATTTGTTAGTATTATGTGTTATTATTATTAACTTAATTTTTTGAATAATACAAACCTAACTATTTCAATAAACATCTAGGCCACTCAAGGAGGACGGATTACTTTTTGAGTCTTGGTCCTTCCAAGGTTTCTTCCTTCTATATTCAAGGACTTTTTCCTTTCCACTGTCGCTCTCAATTTGGCCTTTAAAGGTAATATAATATTATAAAGCTGCTTTAATGCTCGATTGTCAAAAACGCTATATAAATCAATTTGATTTTAGATATGAAATACTTGTTGTAATAATATTATAATAATAATTGTTTAATAAGCTTTGTGATAATGATTTTTGCCCAACTATTGATTAATGTATGTGTTTTAATCCTGTGTTAGACCCTACAATACTCAGTTGTGCTGTATTTGGAATGGAGTGAGACAGAGAAATGTGGTGAGGAAAAGTCGTAGTGATTATCATGTACAGTATTATGTATGCCTAAGCTACATATTATATACAAGAGTCCACCTGTAATAAGAAGGTTCTTCCACTTGGGGCTCTTCTCCAGCTCTGCAGCAGGGCTGCAATCCCCGCCATCCCGACATCGGAGCAGTGTAACTCTAATATGTGTGGAATAGGAGTTTGATAACTGTGAACTGTTTCTTGCTGAAGCTCTGCACTGGTCCTGTAATGAAAGCCCCATCTAGCAGATAGCACTTCAAGCAAGGTTTCCTGATCGTTTCTGAAAATGGCACTACCTGCTGAGAGAGCAATCAAAAAGCTACGTTTCTTTAAGGACCAGTTTTAGGATGGATCCAGAAATCACAGTGATGCCGGAAAGTCCTTTTATGTCTAGTCTACGTGAAAAGTACTTTGGTGTAACTTTGTTTTGAAAGGTGCCACAAACGAGGCTGTCTTGCAATAACTGAACGCTTTCGGTACGGGAACGGAATACTTATTAATCATAGGACGGGGTTATAAGATGCAGTGGCTGCAGCACGCAAATGCATTGGGGTTCCAGAGATCAAGGGGTTACCTTCTGATCACAGGTGGTTGGCTGAAAAAAAAAAAAAAACATAGTATCCAGCGTGTCAAGAATTTTTTTTCTATTTTCAAGTGAAGTCTGAGCCTTTGGCTTCACTGTTTCACAGGAACTACTTTTTTAACGCTATTGAATCCTGGAACCGTAATCTCATGCACTCTTGTTACTCCTACTCGTTTCTACTGAGGTGATGAAGTAAGTGTTACCAGCGGCAACAACAGCGTGTCGACAGACTTTGCCATGTTTTTAACACCGAAACACTTCAAACTGCCGACACTGCCTCCTTCTCTGATTTTTAAGTTACCATAGGGAGTCAAGAGAGCCTTTCCTGTCTTAACATGCTTATGCTATGCTATGCTTTGCTTTGGTTTATGTTGTGATACCTGCCTAGCTAGCGAGCTGTACCAAGAATGTTTTTAGTTTAGTCGTTAGTCATTCCATGCTGCACCTACAGCAGGGAACAAAGTTCTGTATTTAGGGTCGGAGGTGCTCTGGTGCGTGTAAATAGTGAACACAGAAAGCAGGTGTAAGTGTAAGTAAGGTGTAAGGTTAGACGGGAGCCGCTGTTCCGACCATTCATCCGAACACCCCAACCCTCCTCCATCATCCGTAGTAAATTGCATGCGTGTGACGCCTGACCTGGAAGGCATCAAATATTATGCATATATAATATACATAGAATAATATGTTTATAGGACATTTCACAAACTCAAGGTTGCTTTACTATGATTAAAAAGAGTGAACGCTTTAAAAGGCTGTGAAAGCATTTAAAGAAAACTAGCTGTTTAGCTGAGATTTGAAGATGCGGACAAAAAGGCAGAAGAGCAACTAGCACTGGAAGGGAGGAAGTTCCAAAGGGTAGCAAAGTGTAAACCTAGGAGCACTCGAGAGCCCAATCACAGGAGTTTAGCATACAGGAAGGAACATGTGGTTAAGGCAAAGTAGAAATACTGGAAGGTACGTGGGCATGCAAGGCTTTGAAGATGGATAACAGGATTCTATAGCGGGCACTTTTTGTAACTGGCTATTCAAGCCTGATTCTGATTCTTAACCCTTATCTCCAAATCCTAAATTCTACCCTTACAAATAAAACCTTGTAGCCTTAGACTGAAACCTTAACCTTGACTCAAAGATCTAATCTTAACCCCTAACACTAAACCTTAGTCCTCACCGTACTAACTCTAAACTCTAATCTTAAACCCTACTACAATCCTAAACCCTACCCCTAACTCTATTTCTAATCCTTCCCCTAAATCTAAACTCTAATCTTAACCCCTGAACCCTAAGTCTAATACTAAATGCTACTGCTAAATCTAAACTCTAATCTTAACCCCTCAGACCTAACTCTAATCATAAACCCTACACTTAAATATAAACTCTCTGGACCTAAACCCTAACTCTAATCTTAACCCCTAAGCCCAAACTCTAAACTTCTAAACGATTCTTGGAGAGACAAGACAGGAAGATTTAACCTTAGGAAAACTAGAATAAGGTAAACATCGGGAAAGATTACTTTCCGCTCATATACTGTCCTCAGAAAAGTACAGCACGAAAAAAAACTAGCCATGGGAAAGGGGTGAAAAACACAGGATAAACAGGTTTCCAGGTGACAGGTTTCCATAGCAGCGGAATCCTCTGGAGGAGTTTACACAGCAGCTCGACCTCAAGGCCAAACCGCAGATAGGATGGGTGCCAAAAATAAAATGGAAGATCTCAATTCCAAATTTTTCCAGTTTTGAGTTCAGAACCGATAGCTTCTCCGAGGATGAATCCATTCTGCGATTAAAAGTCACAGTCTGAGTGCCTACGCTCTTCTTCCTACTCCCTCGATCATGTTGGACAGTGATAAGGGGCTTTGAACAGCTGATCGAACTTTTTTTATTTTCGCGATATACCAGGGCAACGCCTAATCCAGTCAGCAGAAACCCTGTAATCATGCTTTCGAATAAGAATACATCCTCAATGTCCTCAACGGAAAGTTGCGCAATACACATAATCCGCCAGTTCTCCCAAGCGTCCTTCCTATGAATTGCAACAATTTGTTGGCCTGTTTGGCTGCCAGATTCATCACCAGTCAAGCATTTTTGGGACTCTAAATACTGACTGACTGACTCCTAGATCTGAGTACTGTCAGGTAAGGGACAGGTTTCCAAGAACAGAACCTTGGGGAACCCCCTAAATTACCGGATCAGATATTAATTTGTGACAGTGCTTGGACTCAAATCTCAACCTTCTGGTTAGTAGCCCAGTACTTTAACCAGCACTAGCCAAACAGAATCCTTGCTGGGATGGCTGCTTTCCTTCATGCCGTTTGGAAACAATGTCAGAGTCTGGGTTTTCTCCTAACCCATTTGAAGCAGACTCATCATTCTCATCCTGAAAAAAAAAAAGTCTCATTAAGTCCTAAGAGTGATGACAAGGCCGTTAATGGCTTTGGGTGAAGTGCAGTGCCTTCTGACTCCTCTTTACCTCCTCGTGCTGTTTTGTGATGGTAATTGGAGTGACCTGTGTTTGGGGGCAGATAGCTCTCTTCGGATGCGGGGTGTGTAGACTGAGCGTTGGCGCACCATAAATCCCGAGCAGGTCTTTTTCATGTCTCTCAGTGGTCCACTTTTCCCTCAATTACAGTCTTATTGCGCCTGTAGTTGGGCTTCTGAGGCGCAGATGTAATGGCCTCTCATATGGTTTTACTCTTAGCAAACATGGAGCGATTACAGAGGCTCTAGAATGTTGCCGTGCAAGGGAACCTTCAGTGATCTAGAACGTACATAGAGTCCAGTGCAAAACGTCTCTGGCTTTAGGAGACAAAAATACACACACTTAAACAAAGTGAACCAAACCAGAGCTTTATTGTTACAGATACCTTAAGGGTAAGCACCAGAAGTTAACGACCCTCTGATCAACGTCTGTTGAATTTAATGACTGGGGTCTTAACGACTTTATAAGGGTAAATAAGTGTGTGCACGTGGACGGAATCTGTCTTTGTGCTATTGTTTTATGCTTCCTCCTATGCAGTGAGTTACTGTAACCAGGTTCAAATTATATTGTATGTGCAAAATACTTGGAGCCTTCAAACCTGATCCCGATTCTAAACTCCAAATCCTAAATTCTATCTCTAAAAGTAAAACCTTAACCCTGACTCTAATCGTAACCCCTAACACTAAACCCTAGTCCCAACGGTAAACCTGAAAAATGTAACCCTAGCCCTAAATCTAATTTTAACCTCTAAATCTTAATCCTAAGCCTAAAACCCAAGTCTAAATTCTACTTCTAAACCCTACCCCTAACTCTAATATTACCTGTAAATCTATACTCTAATCTTAACCCCTAAACCCTAACTCTAATCCTAAATCCTACCCCTAACTCTAATCTTAACCCCTAAACCCTAACTCTAATCCTAAATCCTTCCCTAACTCTAATATTATCTGTAAATCTATACTGTAATCATAAGCCCTATCTTAACATCTAAACTCTAATCTTAACCCCTAAACCCTAACTCTAATCCTAAACACTACCCCTAAATCCAAACCCTAACCCACACTTGTAAGTTGCTTTGCATAAGGGCAGCTTCTAAATGACTAAATGTAAACATAACACACATAGTGTTTTTGAGTGATAATTTGGGGTTTTTTGACGCACCATTGAGTGAATGTTTCAACCAGTAAGATTAAAAAGCGAAGCATTAACAGTCGCTTTTGACACCTTTGCCGTTCAGGCTGTGATGTTTACAGACGCACAACTTGATTTCTCACCTCTAGTCCTTGTTGTATGCAAATGCAGTGTTACGTGTTGGTTTGTGTAGTTAGCGCAGCGCTATCACGCAGTTTAGTAAACATATTCATGACACACTTAACATCAAAATTTGGGTTTCAGTGTTAAACACGAAGCCTGTTCACTCATAGCAAATGCTCTGATTACCCGCCAGTGCTGGCATGAGTCATGTTGTGATGCACTCAGTCCTCACAGCTTGGTAATACAACACGACAACAGTCACATTACAATAGCCTGGTGAAACTGTGTATGTAATAATTTCGAATTATAAACAGATGAGAAAGTGTTTAACATATTAAATATATTTGGCATCTACCCTGGTACATCATGACTGTAGACACGGGGCGGATCTTGTGGCTCGGAGGAAAGAAATGAACGATGAATTTGCTCGCTGCTGCAAAGTGGAACCGCTCTTGGTCATCAGACCTGAACCCCATCGAGCCACTGAGCAGCTGTTTACTGGGAGTGAAGCTGTAAATGGCTACTGGGCTGCTCGAGCGTCAGCAGGGAGGAGCATTGGGTTCTAGGAATTTTACCGTGGACATTCTGAAATGGGGCTTGGAGGGTTTGGCATATGAGTGTGATGCAAAATGCAAATCGAAATGACATAGAGCCTCCTGTGGGACAGGTCTGAAACAGGTTTCCAATAAAACCATTATACACTGCTTACAAAAATGAATATTAAGCGATTTAAAAAAAGGAACATTTTATTATACGATATATTAATGTTGTTTAGCAGACGGCCTTATCCAGAACGACTTACAATTCATACGATCTTACATTCCAGAGAGAGAGAAAGAGAGAGAAAATAAGAGAGAAAAATAGAGAGAGAGAGAGAGGGAGGGAGAGAGAGATAGAGAGAGAGAGAGAGAGAGAGAGAGAAAGATAGAGAAAAAGAGAAAGAAAGATAGAGGGATTGGTGTAAATATAAGGTAAATAATCCGTACTACCTAGCAGAAGGGGCAATTCTTAAGGTCGACCAGTTTGGATTTGAACTTGCATCCTTCTGTGGATGTGATCCTTAAGTGCTCATCATCGGCTCGTCGTGGTCAGTCCCCTTCAAATCATCTCTATATTTAAACAGGCATTACATTCATCCTGGCATTATAATCTAATTTATTTCATCATGTTCAAACAGCAGAAAAGGTCACATACATACATAATTAATAGGAATGGACTATTTTGGCACGCCAAGCTCACCGGCGTTCGGCTGAATCAGCTGTTTTCAGTGCTTGTGCTACAACCAGAAGAAGCGAGTGCGTCGTCGTTGCTTGCACAAGGCTGAGCCGAACAGAATGTGGGTCGTTCAGATGTGACCAAACATCTTTTTAAAAAAGTAAATTTACATTTACAGTATTTGGCACATCTATGCATTTCTGATTGGCACAATGGTACAAAACTCCTGCTAGCTGATGTATGAAAGAGAGCCTCCATGTGTGATGCTAAGGCGCTAGTTCAGGTTTTGCCAGAGCCCTGCGGTTCCTTTGAAATCATTTCAGCTGGTTCAGGAGCTGCAGCTCTTACTCTGTTCACACTGACGAGCCTTTAATACTGCTTTAATTACAGTCTTGATTAGGACTCTTCAGGACCTCAGTGAGTGCGTTTACGTACACGTAATAATCCGATAATTACAGAAAATCAGCCTGACTTTGGCAATAATCAGATCATTACTTTGCAATCAGCCAATAATCTTATAGAGGGATTTGATGTACACTTTACAACATTATTAATTAAGAGAAATTGGACTATGAGGTTTGCATGAGTAGTTGAATAATCAGAATCAAATTCAGTCCGATCAACGGGACTACCCAAGGAGTGAGTCTTGGTCCTTCCAAGGTTTCTACCTTTGATATTTAAGAAGTTTGTCCTTGCCACTGTCGCCCTTGGTTTACTCAGTTTGGGATTGGCCTTTTAAGATAATATAATTGTAAAGCTGCTTTGAGACAACGCTCCGTTGTAAGAAGTAAAATTTGACTTTGACTTCATGAGCTTAAAACACTTGATGAGATAATGGGAAAACCTCCAGGCTCACATGGCAGTAACTGGATAAGAACTTTATGTGATTTAAACTTTAATATCCATCCATCCACGATCTTGCGCTTAATCCAGACAGGGTCACAGGCCAACCGGTACCCACCTGGCAACTCTGGGCGCAAGGGCCACTTTAGAGACACAAATTAACCTAGCACACATGTCTTTGGACTGCGCAAGGAAACCGAAGTAGCCGGAGTACCCACACAGACACGCGGAGGACCCAGGCCGCTCCACCCTGGGATTGAAGGTCCTGGGACCTTCTTGCTGTGAGGCAGCGGTGCCACCCCACCCAGCCACCGTGCTGCAACTTTAATATCAAATAATACAATTCTTTGTTTTCTTGAGTATGTACTGCTTCGCGGAGTAAAAAGTATAAAACCAAGTCATTAAATTAATCTACTGCGCACTGTGTGTATTTTGACAGATTTTTGGCACTTGCTTTAGTTCATGTAGTTTAGGATAGCTTTTCTAAATATCAGAGGTTTTCACATACAATTATAATAAGAAATGGATAGAATGGATGTTGTTGTTTATATTCAGGTGACATTATTTGGTGATTCTGATGACGTTTGAAATAAGAAGGAAAACCGAATTATCACCATTATTTGACCATAATATATCAGTGATAATTAACATTATTTATCAATATATGTTATATTTTATAAAATATCTGATTCAATATAATGCTACTGAGATCTTATTCGGAAAACACAGGGTTTAGGCTCAAGGACGCCCTGGATGGAACACCAGTCTATTGCAGGGCCAGCAGTTATCAATGAGGGAATTAAACAGAGCCAGTTATCATGTAGTGTTAAGCATTCAGAACTAAACGGATTAATGAAATCATAATATTACTCATAAAACTAATGGGATGTTTAAAAATGGATATGAAGAGGATCCCATAAGAACTGCTGGATAATCTGATCCTGTCCATAACCCATCACTGTCCGTGTGTTTTGACACTCTTGGGTGACCATACACCCTACTGAACAGTCAACGTGGTACAGGTTAACATGCTTCTGTTCACCCCCATGATTATAACACTTACTACTCAATCACCAGCATTAAGTTTGCATCTCGTTTGTATAATCAAACAACTTTTTGACTTTTCATTTGCTTTTCTGCTCATCTTGTTTAATAAAAACGAAATCAAATGCTTCTTTTTGTAATCGCTTCATATTTATTTTGATATATCCCCATATTTTTGTGAGCAGTGTACTTAAACAGTAATGCGTATCATTTGAACAGAGAAGCCTAAACTTTTGCTGCGGAATGTAGTCGGTGTGATTTTATGACACTGTAAGACATCAGAGCTGCTGATAAACGTTTGGATGTATTGCGGTTCGGTTCCATCATCCTCCCTTTGTAGTTTGTGTGTGTGTGTGTGTGCGCGCCTGACGGGATATGGCCTCTTCAGCCTTGCAGATCGGACTTTATTAAAGTGTGTCAGATTGCTGTGGACAGGGATCACTGCTCCTCCTCTTCATCAGTTCCTCCTCTGCCTCCTCGTCCCAGAGGCCAAGATTAAACTCGGCGAGAGAAAGAAAGAAAGAAAGTGATCTTATTAAAACTTGAAAGAGAAATGGTGCAGCGGGCAGAGCACGGCTTACAGCACAATTCCGTGTGTGTGTGTGTGTGTGTGTGTGTGTGTGTGTGTGTGTGTGTGTGTGTGTGTGTGTGAGAGACAGAGAGAGTGAGAGGGAGAGAGGGAGAGAGGTCAGTTTTGTACTGTATATCCCTGTGAGAACTAAATGTCAGCACAAGGCTAGATAGATTAGACATTTCTTACTACTCTTTTTAAAAAGCTTTTTAGCTGCACCCTTTATTTGAATGTAATTTACATTTATTTGTAATTTTTATTTTAAAGCACATTGGAGGGGAAACTATTTTGTATTTGCATTACTGCAGTTGTCAGGGGAAAGTTGTTACGATAACAGTAGAAGGTGCGTGTGTGTGTGTGTGTGTGTGTGTGTGTGGGGGGGGGTTAAATGTAAAGTAAAAAGACAAAAGGCTGGCAGAAAAAAGAACAAGTCCCCCACGACTTGTTGTTTGTGTTCTTTCTTCTGCCAGCCTTTTGTCTTTTTACTTTACATTTAACTTTTTAAATGTTCTCCTGCAGTTTGTGGTTTTCTTTCTGTCTGTTTAGCCGCTTGGTCTTTCTTTCTGTATATTTTTTCCTTGTCTTTATTTTTGCATTTTAGTATTCATTCAAACCTTTGCCTGTTGTTTGGCTTTAATTTTCTAGCTTTCTGGTGTTTTTCTTTTTATATATGTTTTTATATTTTATTGTTTCTAACTTTTGTTGTTGCTGTTTCCTTGTTCTTCTTGTCTTTCTCTTAACTTTAGTTTTTTGCATTTTTAAAAACTTTTTTTTCATAAAAAACTGTAGTAAGAAGTCATAAATCATTTATATTAGAGATCTTTTTTTTTTAATCTCTGTTTTTTCTCGGTTCATTTTGGAGCTAAAGTGAAGGAATAAAGGAGATCTGAAGCACTTATGCTTTTTTTTCTTTGTTCTTGTACTTGTTATCCTTCATGTCAATTCACCTTTCGATTTAGTCTTTTTTAAAAATCTTTTTAGCTTTCTCTCCTCCCTTTTGTTCTTACGTGTTTCTTCTTTGTGTGTATTTCTTTCTTTCTTTCAAATGTTGATTTTTTTTTTCTGTCTGTTGTCTTTGTGCCTTTTATTTCTTTGATGTCCTTCTATTTTTATTTCCATTCACCTTTTCTTCTTTCTTTTTCTTTCGTTTGAATTATTTCTTTTTAATGCCCTTTATTTTGTGCCATAATTCATTTTGTTCTTTATTGTGTGTTTTTATTTTTCCTTTCATTGTATTGCAATCTTTCAAGCATTCCATGTTTTGTTTCGTCCTTAGTTTTTCCTTTCTTTTGCTATTCCAGATTTTTTTCTGACATTTCTTTTATTTTATTTCATATCTTTTTCTTTATGCTTTTGTTACTTTTTTAATTTCGGTGTAATGTTTTACAGCATTATTCAGAGGATATTATCTAGACTGCTCGGGGGTCCAACAGCAGCCTGGCGGTGGTAGAACTTGAACCCCATACCCTGTGAAGAGTCCAGTAGCTTAACATTTCTACCAGTCCCTGAAGTTGCTGACTGACCCCTGATTCTAAACAGACATGATACAATGTTTCCTGCAGCAGGAGGTAGAATTTATTTATTTTCCTTTTTTGTGTTTAAAACTGAGCAGAGGTCAGAACTCGGGTCTGAACCCTCGGGTTCACCTGAAGCATTTGGATCTACACCGGTACCACCGTGAACCTGAGATCTGCTCTCATGACCTTTTGTTCATTGAATAACCATAGCAACCAGAAGTAAGATATTTAAATTACATTTAGCATGTACAGTGGAGGAAATAAGTATTTGATCCCTTGCTAATGTTGTAAGTTTGCACACTTACAAAAATATGAAAAGTCTGTCATTTTAAATTTGGTTTATTTTAACAGTGAGAGACAGAATATCTAAAGGACAACCCAGAAAATTATATTGTATAATGTATGTCTGCGTTTTGCAGAGAGAAATAAGTATTTGAGCCCCTATCAAACATTAAGAGACGCTCCTAATCAACTCGTTACCTGTTTAAAAGACACCTGTCCACAGACTCAATTAATCAGTCAGACTCTAACCTCTCCAACATGGGCAAGACCAAAGAGCTTTCTAAGGATGTCAGGGACAAGATCATAGGGGCTAAAAAACCAAAGTAAGACGCTGGGTTAGAAGGAGACAGCTGTTGTTGCCATTGTAAGAAAACAGAAGAAATACAAAATAACTGTCAGTCGACCTCAATCTGGGGCTCCATGCAAAATCTGACCTTGTGGGGTACCCTTGATCATGAGGAAGGTGAGAAACTAGCCTAAAACTACACTTGGTAGCTAGACTTGGTAATAATCTATAGGCAGCTGGGACCACAGTTACTAAGAAAACCATTGGTAACTCATCACGCCGTAATGGATTAAAATCCTGCTCAAGAAGACACATGTGCAGGCATATCTGAAGTTTGCCAGTGAACACCTGGATAATTCTGAGAGTGATTGGGAGAAGGTGCTGTGGCCAGCTGAAACAAAAAATTGAGATCTTTGGCATTAACTCAACTCGTCGAGTTGGGAGGAAGAGAAATGCTGACTATGACCCAAATAACACCGTCTCCACTATCAAGCATGGAGGTGCAAACATGTTTTGGGGGTGTTCCTCTGCTAAGGGCACAGGACTACTTCACCGCAACAATGGGAGAATGGATGGAGCAATGTACTGTAAAAAGGAGTGACAACCTCCTTCTCTTTTTTCAGGGCATTAACAATGGGTCGTCTCTGGGTCTTCCAGCTTGACCATGACCCAAAACATACAGGCAAATAGTGGCTCAAAAAGAAAAAAAAAGAAGACTAGCCAGTCTTCAGACCATAATCCTATAGAAAACTTATGGAGGGCGCTGAAGGTCCGAGTTGTCTAGTGACTGCCATAAAATCTTAACATGATTTAGATATGATCTGCAATAAGAAGTGGACCAAAGTTCCTCCTGACACATCAACTGACAAACCTCATCATCAACTACAAAAAAAAGGATCAAATACTTATTTCTCTCTGCAAAATGCAAATGCATTTATATATTTTATACAATGTAATTTTCTGGATTTTCTGTTAGATATTCTGTCTCTCACTGTTAAAATAAACCTACCCTTAAATTTCTAGACGTTTTATATTTTTGTAAGTGGATAAACTTACAAAATCAGCAAGGGATCAAAAAATTATTTCCTCCACTGTATTAAAATCAGTTAATTTTATATTAAAGCTTTTATTTTCTGTTTCATCTAAGCTCATTGTTGTAGCTGAAGTGCAAGAACAAAGGAGATCTGAAGTACTTTGATGTTTCAGATTAAAGATTTAAAAGGAAGGATTTTAAAACTAAAAGGTGTCATTTTACAGAATTACTGCGGCTCCAAACTCTAATCAAATGCTTTTAATTTCTCTTTCATTTTTCCTTCATTCCATTCGTGCTTCAGCTTTTCTTTTCTTTCTTTCTCATCATTTTGGTTTATTTTGTTCAGTCTTTTTCTTTTCTTGTTCTTCTTTCTGTATCTTTATCTTTCATTTTCTTATCTTATCTTTCTTACCTTCCTCCTTCCTTAGGTTCTTCATTTTGTCCTTTCTGATCTTTCTTTTTATTTTCCCCTTGATAATAAATAATGTTTTTTTTATTAGTTACTGTATTTTCGTTCTTTCATTATTTTTTTCTTTTTCTTTATGCTTCCCTGCTGTTACTTCTGTTTTTTTTTCCGTTTTATTTCTTTACACCCTTTTTTCTTTGATTTTTCATTTTATTTAATTTTCCTCCTTCTTTTGTTTATTTTTCTTTCCTGTTTTGTTTTCTTCCTATTGCTTATTTGTTTCTGCTCTTGCATGTTTGCTGTTATTTGGTTTTTTTTATCATCTTTTTTCTTTTTATTTGTATCCCTTCTTCCTTTTAAGCTAAATCTAGTGTTAAATGAGAATCATGGAAAAACAAGAGCTAGTAGAATAAGTGAATGAATGAATGAAGCAATAATGCGTGCGTGGAGGGTGCGGATTTTGTCAGATGAAAAGTCCAGTTCATAGACCTCAGGTTCCAGATGTTGGTACTGTCCTGAACACTATAGTGAAGCTTCCAGACTGACCTGGGACCAGCCGTCTCTAAATCCGTTTCTAAAGACTTCCGCCGCTCCCTGTATATTCAGGGCTGGACGTGCAGCTCAGAGACGGACACACTGACCTTTCCTACAATAGATTTGGTCAAACATCTTCAAAGCCCACACTAACGCTCCCAAATAAGAGAGACTTTCTTACTCAATGCTTTCTGCACAAGAGTACAGAGAATCCATTTAAACCACAAGTCATGGAGAATCAGCTTCTAGCCCTGATCACATGACATGCTTTGGGGAGAAGTTACACAGCATCTGTACACAGCTGTTTAAACTCTGGTAGCTCTATAAGGGTACCAAAACTATTGCACAACGCTGCAGCTTGGTCGTCTTTTATTGTTCCACTTTTTATTTAAACACTCACGTCAGTTCAGGTCCTGTGCTCCTGGAGGTTTCGGTTTGTGTTCCGTACGGTAAACTGGGACGCCTACATCTGTTAGTCCAGATGTGTTTTCGCCTTGGTGAATGGTTGTATTAAGTGAGAACAACCAAGGGTGCCCCCATATTACAGAAAAAACGTAAGTTGACACAGAGGACCAAATCTGCAATCTTGAGATTTACAGACGTCACCTTGCCAGAGGTGGGATACAAACCAAAGTGGCTACATACTGGATCAGACCCCACTTGCGTCCAAATGTTGGCCTTACAAAGAAAGAAATAGTAAAATAAAGATAAAAAAAATAAACAAAAGAATTATTCCTCTGTACATCTGTACTTTTCCCTTCATTTTCCTCTCTGTAGCTTTGCATGTTTTTGTTTCTTTTTCATCTTAGTTTTTGTCTTCCTGTTCTTCTGTCCTTCAAGTTTCTTTTATCTTTCATAATTTTTCCATTCTGCCTTTTCCTTTTTTCCTCTCTGTTTTTTATCGAAAATTTCTGCTTTGGTTTCATCTTTGCCTTAATTTCCCTGTTTTTCTTTTTTTTCTGTTTTTTTTTCTCTTGTCTTTATTTTCTTCATTTTGTTTGTTTGTTTTTGTTTGCCATCTTTGCTTTAATCATTGTGTTTTACTTTTCTTACTACTTCCTGTCAGTTTTTCTTAATTTTTGTTTTTCTTTCTTACTCCATATTTCTATTCTCTTTCTCATCTTTGAATAAATCTTGTTTATCCACCATTCCTGCTACTGCTTTCCCTTTTTTCTTTTGTTTTTTTTTTTTTAAATGTTTTTGTTTTTTTTATTCTCTCTTGCCTCATATAATCATATTAATATCTAATCTTTTTTGTGTAATGCCTATCGAATTATTGTTTGATCTAATCTTATTTTTCTTTTTTCCATTTCCTTAGGCTCATTAGTTTCAGCGCTCTTCAAGGGTTGGTCTGGGGTCAGTTATATCAAGTGACGCCCACCAAGGGTGCCCCCCATATTACATTTAATGTTGAATTAATGCATAGATTCCCAAACATTTGCATTTTGTAAACTCTGTGTACAAGTTCTGTGACTTCCTTTTTAATCCTTTTCTATTCAGAATTCCAGCGTTGTCTCATTTTGCTTTGTATTTGCTTTTCTGCTCTTTTTTTCGTGTTATTTTTCATCTGTCATAATTTTTTGCTGCTTTTCTAGAAATTGAGGGGTTTTTTTTTTTCCTCCCACGGAATTCATTCCTCATTTCTCTCACTTATCCTCTCATCACACTCACACACTCCTGCTCTCTGTGAACCTGAGTACAACAACTCACCGGCGGGAGAGAAGATAAATAACATATTACAACCATTACACACACACACAAACTCGCACACTCTCCTCTCTCTCGCGCGATTTTTCCCTTCACTTGCTCGTTTTGCTACTTCTTGCTACAAATTATTAAAAATAAATTCAAATAAAGTAAAAATCTCTGGTCAGGAAAAGGGTGTAGTGTTCCCCTCAGCTTGCTTTTTTTGTGTACATATTTTTTTTTTTTATTACGCGTATGCATGCTTAACAGCACATCTGCTCCGAATGACGCCACGATGCAGTAAAACGACAGAAGTTGGGTCAGATCGTTCGGTCAATATTAAGGGAAGAAGATGAGAGCGTGAGAGTACAGTGAGAGTGATGCTCTGGGAAACCCTGGGTCCAGGTCTTAATATGGACGTTAATTTGACATTTATCATCGAACTAGACATCATTATGGAGCAGGTGGTTCCAGGCTGATCGGAGTACTAAACTCTTCTCGCTGGTTCTTTCTGTCTCTCCCCTGAGGTTACAAATGCTAAGATGTGTTCACAGGGACGAGGCAGGACGACTCATTCATACATGTGACTAGGTTTGCTCTTCCCAAGTCGCTCTTCTGCCCAATTTCCTCCAATAAGTAAAAAAGCAATAAGATGAAGCTACAGAGGTTGAGCGCGAGATTACGTTTTACATCGGCTGTTCCCGCTGATAAAAATAAAGACGTGTCGTTAAAAACACACAGAAGCTAAAGCGCTCTATATGAAGGAGCTGCGAAGATATGGTTCTCTGTTCTGCCTGATCCAATATAGAAGCTCTGACTTTATTCAGAAAGACCTTGAGATCATATTGTGGTGCACATTTTTATTGTATTTCTCATTTAACCTTGGAGGAAACATTTCACTTGCTGTATATGAGAACCGATGGGATTTGGCAAAAACTTGTGTTCAGTTTCATTGCAGGATTGCTGGTGTAAATGGAAATGATGCTGAAAGTAGCTGGAGGAGACCTGAATATGCATTTTAACAGCATGAGCGTTGGTGCATCCTGTGATATAGACCTTCACCAGACACTCTCAAAGACTTTTTAGGCGAAGAAAATTAAGTGAAAACAGTACATACATTTGTTTGAGATACTACTAGAAAGAGTCATCAGTAACCATAATTAAACAATAATTTGTCAGTCTATATGTGTTGGGTCTTAAGTATTCCTAAGTTGTTTGAACCCATTTCTTTTAATCTCCTGAAATGGCACCATGTCTTTCATGATGTAAATGGTGACACCATTTTCCACGCCATGTTTTTCTTATCTTAGGTCACTGTTTTTGTGCTGGTAGCTTGGCTGGTTTAAGTCTATCATGGACAGCCAGGTTTGTCATAATCTGTATGTTCTGCTCAGTGCTTAGTTTACAGATGCTGAAATAAGATGGTTGCCATGTACGTCTTTTCAAAGCCAAGCCACATGCAGTGACACAGACTGTCTGAATTGTGCCTCCTTGTGAGGTTTGTTCTCTCATTTTTAACTGCGGTCACATGATTTTAGGTAGAACATTATATTGGTTTGTGGTGCTAGCGTGGTGCATGCACACAGTAATGTGACCATGAGTGTTTGTTTTTTTTTTTTGTTTTTTTTTTGCAAAGTTAGTAACACAACAGACCAGGACGAGCAAGGACTGTATATTGGGGGGGGTGGAACCCTAGTGGCAACTGGCCAGTAATCCAGCACACTATTATTTTTCCTAATGCCATATAGCAGAGCAGTTGTGTCTCTGTTCTGTCTCTCCTTGTACCTGTGCTGGAGTATAGGATGTTCATGTTGACGACGATGTCTCAGCACGGTGTGTGTGGAAGTGGCTCATGTCAGGTTTGGAGAGCATCACTTTAACCAGGAGTCAACTGTCTGGAAAAAATACTAAGCATCCAAATTAAATGCAAATAAAAAAGCCCTGCGCCCAGCCCTGGTTTACATCGAGTGGCTGTAATCAAAAGATGCTTAATAATATTTTCAGTATTGATTATTCTTTCACAAATGATTCATTTTGATGAGTCACTTTAGAATCTTATATTTTAAGAGGAGTCAAGGTGGACTGGCAAATAAGCCAATATCTGGAAGCGTTAGACTGCTGTTTAGACTACATATGAATTGAAGTCAGTGTTTGAATCAGTTAATCACTTGGTTTTCAGATCTTTGTAGAATCTCTCCTCACTTATTCACTGAGAAAGAGTTTGATTCGGAGAATTATTTTTTCTTCAAGACTTACTCTTTTGTCTTCAGTAGTTTTGAGTATTAATAAGTGAATCCTTTATTTATGAAAGTCCTTGCTCGTTTCTTTCAAGATCCTCTTTTTTCAGAAACTCTGTGGCTAAACCAGGGAGTCATTTGTTTATTAACAAGATCTTTTCGTCCCTTATCAGAGAATTAGTGTTTGAATAGGTGAGTAATTTGGTCGTTTGGGTGAATGATCCCTTTGATCCACCTATCCTTTGCTCAGTCATGGCCAGTCGTACCCGTGTGGTGCCAAACCTGGCTGGATTTACGACTGTACCACTCGTTTACATTAATACAATACAAGCAGATTTACATGTCAGTCATGTTCGATAGTTTCCTGTTTGGGACGGAATGCTGTGTAAATGCTCTGAATGAATGATTTATTCAGCTCTTGAGTGGACAACACCGGGTGCAGGTGCGAGTTTGGGGTGCCTGTCCTTTCCAGGGTTAGCTGGGGATTGCTGTTAAGGCTCTGTTAGATGATGATGATTTCCTTCTCTTCCAATCCACATTTTAATTCCATCCTTGATTTGTACTTGATGCTCTTTGTTTCTTTAACGAAAATAAGCAGTTCATAAAAGAGAAGGCCAGCAGGACGTTTTCCCGCTACCATTATTTTGGGAAACAGATGCTGTGTGAGTGCCCCAGGCTCGAGGGGTGAACACATTGCTCTATGAATCACAGTCAGGTTAATGCACCTTCATAGGCCCTTTCAGCTGCTCACACTGTGGCGCTTTGTTATTGGGGTGACCGATTCGGGGTCTTGCTGGAAGGTCACGGGCTTTCCGTTAAACGTCAAGAGCAGAAGTGTTCAGTCACGAGGAGCAGGAGCTTGGTGAAAAAGAACGAGGTTTAATTATCACTAGTAATGATCGGCACCATGTAAGTGTTAGTCCCGTAATCGCTCAGATCCATCCCAGACCTGCACCAGCGCTGCTCCCGTGGCTTACTGATGGATGACTAGCAAGCAAGGCTAATGCATTTTCAAAGCAACAGATGTGCTCCATGCAGTGTTACTTCATGCAGCTATACAATAAATATGACACCCCAGCAAAATAGGCCATTAATAAGATGAGTGCTGCTGACTGGCTTCAAAACCTTCAAATGGGATCTGTGTTATTCCTTTTTTTTAATAAAGGTTGGTGATTTGTAATGCAGGCGTGACATGACAGCGGTAACAAACAAAACCGTGTTGCTAATAATATTACAGTCGAGTTTGTGCACGCGGCATCTCTGTCCCACAAACAAAAGCAAAAAACAACCAACAGGGAAGAGAAATTGAAGTCATGCATCACATAACCGAGGCTTGACTGACGACACAAAAACTCCATTAAAGCATGAGGCATTTCTCAAGAGAGAGAGCGAGAGAGGGCGAGAGAGAGCGAGAGAGAGCGAGAGAGAGAGATAGAATGAATGTGAATGAGTGTTAGGAACTATTAACATTAATACTGGTATGTTGATAACATTTTCACGCAATGATGAAAAGACAAACTTTGTCACATAATATGGACACCAAAACTGTGTGTGTGTGTGAGAGAGAGGGAGAGACTGTGTGTGTGTGTGTGTGTGTGTGTGTGTGTGTGTGTGTGTGTGTGTGTGTGTGTGTGTGTGTGTGTGTG